>OZ023237.1:6666399-6817402 GCA_964006365.1 Trididemnum miniatum
TTATCTGCCGTATATTCTGGCGTATAAGACAATCTTTGAAGTGCACAAACCCACCTTAAAAAATTAGGGTAGTCTCATACAGCGAATATAAAAATCGTATCTTAATTTTTCATGAAGATTTTTTATATTTTATATGAAAAACGCGTTGGTGCATAAAAATAAAGAACGTGCATGCATAAAGCATTTTTGAGATTCGTCATGCGCTAATGAAAAGCGTGTACAATTACGAAAGCTAGTTAGTTAGTTAGTTGCATATTTATCCTCCTATCACGAGAAAGCGATCAATGCGCTATAGAGCTCGCTTAGGAGTTGCCAGCCATCTGTCTACCACACCAAGATGGGGGAATCCCGCTAAGTGCCTTTCCCAACGGCACAACAAGTAAACTTGCCGGCTTGTTCTCCACACTGTCCCTTTAATGCTGAACGTCAAGCAGGGAAGCTGTGAATACCAATTTTAAAGTCATTGGTTCGACCCGACTCGGAATCAAACCGGAGTCTATAGCTCAAGAGACAGACGCTCTATACCACTCGGCCATCTGAGCTGTGCAAAAGCATTACCTAACACCATTGATGGCATTTACAAGAGGAGTGAGGACGCAAGTCTACTTAGCTATGTATTCTAGACACAATACAAAGCATTGTATAAACCCTGGCCGGAGCTCCGGCCCCAGCCAAAGTTGTTGCCCGGTCGTTCCCAAATCAGCTGTCTGCACTCTGTACCTGCTGCAATTTACGACTGAAAATATAGTTCGGTACATCATAGTTGTTAATGATGACATCATAGCTGTTGCAGAGTGATGGGGGCTTGTTTGAATTAAGCCGTGATCAGGTTATGGGTAAAGGTTAAGGTTAGGCCCTAACCCCTACTAATAACTCAATAGCAGTCCTTGTGCTAGTGATATATCCACCTGTTGTAAGATGTGGTTTAATTCAAACAAGCTCCGAATAATACAGTATGTGCAATTATTACGGTATTTACTACAACTGCAAAATAGCACAACTTTCAGTGCATAGGCCTATACAGATGTTGTAAAAAAAAACAAAACAAAATTGCATTTACCAAGAGTGAAAGTACCGGTAGCTCTCATGCACAAATATCAAAGTCTGCACAAATAGGATATTTATTTCACTGATAATTCATTGAATCAAATCAGCACAAGCAGCAAATTTCACACTGCAGTTTGCATGTAACACATTTACAAGATATTAAGCAAAGCATCATAAAATACTAACCTAGGTTTGTCGCAATTTTTCTATCCTGATACGAATATAAGACCAACATTTCAATCCACTTTTAAAACAAGTGAGTCAAAAACTTCACTTGCTGGCTTCCGTAACATGTTTTCAAGAATTTCAATAAGCAATCAGTGAGCTTTCTGGTTTCTGAAACATACTAGTAGCACCAAATGATCTGAAATTGAAAGATTAAGAAGATAATCTAATCAAATACCATCAATATTGCATCTGCGCTATCTTCCTTTCATTTATTTCTGCAATGACATCATGTTGAAAATACCAACTCTTAACGTAAGCAAGGTACCAGTGAGTTTTATTCTTTAATATTAATGTCTTTGCATAGTGCCTTCCACAGTCTAAAATTGAAAACAAAAGCCCTTAAAATTGCGTAAAATATACCGGTAGCTAAACCCTTGGGCAAAAAATATACCGGTATGATGAAAATGTAGTGCACACTCGGTTGCCAGTAACTTCGCCACAGTAGCTTCGCCACAGAAACTTTGTTACATGGTAACTTTGCCACACTTTGAGAAGGTGAGGGAGATGTGGCAATTGGCGTAGGAAAGTGTGTTGGGGTGTGGGGGGAGGAAGGGGAGATGTCGGAAGAGGTATGAGAGGAGGTGTAGCAAAGTGTGTCGGGGTGTGGGGGAGGTAAGGGGAGATGTAAGGAAAGGTGAGAGGAGTGAGGAGATGTGGGAGGAAGAGTGTTGGGGCCCCACACCCTAACACAATTCACTACACTTCCTCCATTCCTCTACCCACATCCCTCCCTCTCACGCCAACACACTTCCCCACGCACCCATACACTTTCCCACACTTCTCCACTCCCCAAACATCTTTCCTTACTCATCCCCACACCCCAACACACTTCCCTACACCTCCCCCCACAGCTCCCCCTACACCCCAACACACTTCCTCACTCACCCCATGCACTCTCCCCACATCTTCCCCCACAGTTTGGATTATGTGGCGAAGTTACCAAGTGACGATGTTGCCTTAATAAATTTAACTGGACTGTGGAAAAGCCCGATAAAATTTTTTACGACAGCCGGGAATTTAAAGTCTAGTTTTGGTGTAGGCAATGTAAACTTTTGATGTATGAAAGAGTGGCGAAGTTACCATGTGGCGAAGTTACTGGCAACGTGCACACTCTAACCCAGCTACAAAATGATAAACATTCTTAGCTGGTGTTTAACTTGTGGCTATTTATGCTATTTGTTAGGGTATGGTCTATTGCTAGCTTGTGTCAGTAACACAAGTGCGGTTTCTCTAATTATGGAATAGTATGGAATGGTATGGCATAGTATGGAATAGTAAGTAAGGCACTGTGGTATAGTATGGCAGAACTGGGCGATAGGACGTTTGGGGCACTAGAGTAAAGGGGCCCATATAAAGAGTTAAATTTAGGGTGAATGACCCTTAGGGTAAATGTGCCTCAGGCCTCATTTAGGGCAAAAGAACCTCAGGACAGGACGATTGAAGCAATAAATAGGACCTAGGTATAGGATGTTAATTTAGGGCACTGGGGCATATCCTATGCATAAATGGGGCTCTAGGACCAATGGGCCTCAGGGCATTTGGGGCAGCATAGGGAATCTGGGTCTCAGCATGTTTTGGTCCCTGGGACAAACAGGCCTTAGGACGGTTAGGACGAAAGCTCTGGGGCATATAGCCTATATGGGATTCAGTACATTTGGAGTGCCGATACTATGCACATTTACTATGCCATACTATTCTATAAATAGAGACACCCACACAAGTGAACAATAACAATTAGGCGTTAGATGTAGTATTAGCCCCCAGGTTCAATTAGGTTAGGTTTGGTTAGGATTAGGTTCGGTTAGGGTTAAATTTAGTTAGGGTTAGGTTTGGTCGTGGCTGGATTTGGTTAGGGTCAGGTTATGAGTTAGGTTAAGGTCATAGGTTAGGTGGGTCTCATCTAGAATAAGCCGTTGAAGCGAGCGATCATTATATTACACGCTCGCTTCGCTTGCTCGGCGATCAGCCGCTCGCTTCGATGGCTTAATGCAGCGACGGCTTATTCTAGATTTGACCCGGTTAGGTTAAGGTTGGCAAACAGAAAAAGCGTGAGGGCTTATTCTAGATGAGACCCACAATTAGAATATAACTGGTATATAAAGAAACATGCAGTTCGCATGTTTCAACGTGAAAAGGATAAGAGTCTATGACGAACAGACTAATCAACACTTTTCAACAGACACAGCCTATGGTAATTTTTTGTTATAGCATCCAGTTAGGACGTAGCAAATTATGACTATTAAAGAACAAGGCTACCGGTTGTAAATACTGTGATACATGCCAAAATTAAATAAACGCCACCAATTTTAATACCGGTCAAGATTAGACATGGGTAAGGGCGCTATATATTAGGAGTATCAGTGGGCTAAATCACCCACTAGCAAGCTTTCAAATGTTGAAGTGGCTATTCTTACGGACCCGTACAAATAAGAACTTCGTTTATTTCATTACTTTGTCATGTTCTCTGGATTGCGGTTAGCGTGAAGCAATAGTCTGATAATAGAATAAACCAAGTGCTAATTTGTATGGGCCTGCACAAATAGCCAGTGCTGCCTTTACAGTTTAAATACTCAACTGTTTAAGGTCTTTAAAAGCAACTGCAACACTAACAATACTGGTACTTTTCAAAGTTTAGTTGCAATTGAGAGAATAAAGTATGGTAGGCCTATGCTGGTAGCATGCAGTACCAGTATGAAAGTTGCTTGCATAGCATTACCAATGTCACTCAATGCTGTGACATGCAGAAAGGCCAAAGCTGATCCCAATAGAAACAAGTAAAAACAAACCGGTACCACCAACTGGTTGTTTTTGCAACTAGACCTGTGGACTAGGCAAACAGAACTTCAGAACTTGAACAGTAAATTGACTTCACTCTTACCAGTACTTCAGAATAGCAAAACAAGGCCATTTGACAAACACGTGAATCCAGTGACCAGCTAAGTGCCTAAAACAAGTTGAATTTATCAACAGCTTACTCTAATTTTAACTTTTATGAAGCGCAATTGCCCCAAACCAACATTTATCAAGTAATCATACACCAACTTCTTAAATATCTACAACCTATATCACAGTCCAAGCAGTAGACCTCGCGCAACAACTTCCTCAAAGCCCACCTTTTTGCAAAAGCCCACGTTCTTAGACCACCTACTTAGATGCGGCCAGCAAAGCCCACGATTTTGCTAAAATTAGCCCACAAAAAACATGACTCAGCAAAGCCCGCGGGCCAAAAGCCCACGATTTTTGGACATGGAAACAGGCTAAGTGTCAAATGCCTTGGCAAGGTCAAGAAATACTGAACAAGTTATTTTCCTATCATCTATACTTTTTATAATTTCACTACTAATTTTGGATACAGCCATAGAGCACGAGTATTTTGACCTGAAACCATACTGACTACTTGTTATTAGATTTTTTTTATTTAGATAATTGATAAGTTGGCTGTATAGACATTTCTCAAAAATTTTGCTAAAAGGTGAAAGCAAGGAAATTGGACGATAATTGCAACACATATTCTTCGGCCCCTTTTTGTAAATTGGAGTTATTTGAGAAATTTTGAAGATATCTGGGAAAATCCCTTTAGATATGCAATCGTTGTATAAATTAGTTAATATAGGAGTGATAACAACTGAGGCAATTTTAATAAACTTTATTGGAATGATATTTATACCGGTATATTTTCTACTGTTTAAGTTTCTTATATGATAATGTATTTCTTCTTCTGTAATTGGGCTTAAGTAAAAAAAGTATGTTGTACTTGTGATATTATTAATGTAATTACTTTTTGCAGGAGGGATGTCTTTAGCCATGGATGGTCCTACTTCTGCAAAATAATTATTAAATGTGTTGCTAATTGCAGGTGGATCTGTATGTATCACACCCTTGTTGTCAAGAATTTGGTTTATACGTAAGTTATTCCTTTTAGGTACTTTGTTCAGGATTTCATTAATTGTTTTCCAGACTTTTTGGGAATTATGCATGTTTTCTTGTATTAACTGATTGTAATATAGCCTTTTAGCATGCTCTTTAACATGAGTTAACTTGTTTCTGTATATTTTGTAATCTCGAGCAAATGTGGCATTGTTTGGATTTTTTAATTTAAGCCGATAGAGCTTATTTTTTGTTTTTATAGATTTTTTTATTGCACTGGTTATCCAAGGTTTTTGCCTAAAGGGCTTCTCTTTGCGACTTAAATTTTTCATTGGTGCATTTTTATTTATGACATTGTGAAATATTTGAATAAAATCTTTAAAGGCTGCTTGTGGTGATCCATTGTTAGAGGTGTTAGTTAAAGATTCAAATGTTGCATAAGCATGAGCTAGATCAGTTTGAAAAACCTCTTTATCAAAATACTTCATGTTTCTAATTTTAACAGGGATTAATTGATTTCTTTGGGGAGAACTATTCATAGAGAAAAATATAGGAAGATGATCAGAGATATCATATTCAAGGACAGAACAGCGTAAGCGATTTTCCAAGTCATTTGTATACAAATGGTCTAATAACGTAGAACATGTAGCAGAGATGCGTGTCGGTACATTCACTAATGAGCTGCAGCCTAAGCTGACAAGCATATCAATATATTCTTGAATTTTTATATTGGTACTACCTCGAAGAAGATCAATGTTAATATCACCACAAATATAGTACTTGAGTTTAAGATTATTTAGTTTACAAATGTTTTCACCAAGTTTTTCTTGAAAATCATTAATATCAGTTCTCGGATGTCAATATAACATTCCTAGTATGATTTCTTTGTTGTTTTTCATGGCAATCTTTAGCCAGAGATTTTCACAATTTGTCAAATCGTTATCTAGATCTTGATTGAATTCAGTGCATTGAAGATTACTTTTAACATAACAACCCACTCCACCAGCAAGGCTTTTATTTTTTTTAATATTGTTTTTAAAAGGAGAGTGTATGAATGAATAGCCGTCTAAACAAATTTTATCCAGTTTACTTGGTTCCAGCCATGTCTGATATTGCAATTATGTCTGGGGTCATTTTCATTGCATTTATTAATTCTTTAAGTTTATCTAAATTTTTTATCAAACTTCTTATATTCACATGCAACACTGTAAATTCATTATTATCAACTTGTTGCATTAAATCACTGGCTCTTTTATATAAGGATAATATTTCTGGTGGTGATGATTTCAAAAAATGTTGCAAGTTTTGAGCAGTTTCTGATTTGAAGCTGAACAAATCATGAAATTCCTCATCAGATTGTAATTGAAATGGCAAAGTATTTTGTACACATTTGTAACAATAGTAAGGTTCATCAGCATTACAGTAGTGTGTAAACTGTGATAAGCTAAGTTGTGTGTTAATGCATTTTAGGTGATACCATTTGTGGCATAAGTCACAGAATGTACAATTTTGGTTGCTTTTTGTAATTTTATCACATTTCTTACATTTGGTGTCCACTACTATAGTCAAATTATCAGAGTGTTTAAAGTTGCAGTTTTTGCCATCTTCTTCAATAGGTGTACAAACAAAGTCCGCAGTGTTCATAAGTCGTTTAAAAATTGAATTGATCAATTCACTGGTTTAAAGACTAATAACAATACAAAATTGTTCAGTAGTTTAGCAATTGCTAAGAAAAATAAGAATGCAAAATAGCCAACCTCGTAGACCATAGGCCTACTAGCACAGGAAAGTTAATGCAGCAAAATTAGTCCGGTAGTCTAAACAAGTAATTGATTTATGGCCCATGAGACATCATCCATCATCATTTTGAGGAATTAGTTATGCAATGTTGGGATCAAAGACTGATTTTATTCTAAGCTTTATACCGCTTGGCTCTTTTGTGTAGAAAATAGCTCCATCCAAAATCCAGTACGACAATATTTTACCTTTAGACCGAAGATCTTTCAGCAGATTGATGCATGACATTCTTGTGGTAGTTAAACATTCAGTAATGAGAAATGGCTGTTTGGCCAATAACTTCTTTGAACTATATATTAATTGTTTTAGGTCATGACGAGTAAACTTAACAATAATAGGTGGAATTCTTTCTTTTTTTTTTGAAAGAATATTACCGATAGGTTTGGAGACCAGTCTATGTGTTCTGTCCACATCATAGTCATTGATATTAATTTTCAGATATTTTCCAAAAAAATCTTTTACAATTTCATTAGTGTTTTCATTCTTTTCTTTTTTAATGCCATGAATCAGTAAGCAGTTCCTCCTGCTATATTGTGATAATTCTTCTAACTTTTCTTCCAGGTTTTTGGTGTTTTCCTTCATCTTTTCACATGCTTTCTTTAATTTTTCATTTACCTATTCTTCTATCTGCATTTCAATGGCAGAGTGGAAATCTTCACTTGCTAATAAGGCAGTAGTTAGTTTAGCAATTAAATTCTTCATGAATATTTCATTTTTGACTAAGAAACAAGTCACACTTTCTTCAGTAATCTCTTTATTGTGAGTTGGGGTACTTTGCTTAGGGACAATCTCAATTCCGGATTCACTGATGGCGTCTTTCAATAGTGTTGGGTCAAGTAGTAAATTTTTGACAATAGGTTTGACCATATCTTCAGTTATTGGACTTCTTTGAGGCATGATTGCAGATTGTAATTAGACGCAATATTGTACTAGTAGACCTACAGATTTTTACTATACACTATCAAATTCTCATTTGTCCTATGTTACCCTTATTCAAATAGAATAATGTTTACCCTTATTCAAATAGAACAAATAGGATATGTTAGGCGTAAACAGTTAAATGGGCTAGCCTAGTCTACATTTTGTTATGGTTGATTTTTTGTTGCTATTATTGATAAGCCTAGGCCTATGCTGTTTTAAGTCTTGGCTAAATTTGTAAAATGTTGTTTTTTAATTTATTAGTTTATCACAGAGACATCATAGCCTACTGCTTCCTATACTAGTGTACCGGTAAGCAATATTCATGATGATCTCTTGATTAATTACGGTATACATTTATTCATATATTATTTTTCAGCTTTCATGCAGGTTTGCTAATAAAATTTTTCTATAAATTTCACTTTTATTTGAAACTTCCATTTTCAAACTCTGAAACCCAAAGAGTCTTTGCTGGACAAAATGATACAACCATGCAAAAATTAGATATTTATTGAAAACAACCACTTTATTAAAACCACTTTATAAAGAAGAGGACAGAACTGCAGCCTGTGATGCTTGTGTCAAGAGTCTGAGGTAACCCATTGCAAAGCATGCAGCTATAGGATGTGGAAACAATGATTGCATCATTCAGGGATGCTGTGTAAATTTGCAGCTGGCTAACGAGAAGGAATGCACGCTTGATGATTTGGAACAGCATTTGCAATACTCATATTCGTTGAAGACTTCTTTAAATAAAATCATTGCTTTCAGTTCGGCTATTGTTCAATCTTGATTTAGTTTTGTGTTTTTGATCGTGGAATAAAATAAACTCAAACTCGAATACTTCATGAAAGTTTGTGTCACGGATTCATTAACGTTCTATTCGCGGAATATGTGGGCAGCCTAGGTCTCCAAAAATTGTGTGGCTACGTTGGCAGATTCCAGATACATAGGCTCCAGCTCAAACGCTGCTACGGGTCAGCCCAAAGGCTAACGCTAGCGTTTTATCTGCCTTCATTATTCACTCATTTTCGGCCATAAGCAGCTGCTTCTTGCAATCTGCTCTTAGTTGATATCACGTGACTTTTAGTATGTTGCGGAAACGGATGACGTCATATTCTCAGAGGAGTCTCAAATTTTTAAAATTCAATATCTTCGGAATTACGCAATTAACATGCATCGGGTCAACGCGAAAAAATTTCAAAAATTTTTCCCTAATGATGTGTTTTATAAAATAAACAACGATTCTGACTTTATTGCCCCTTTAAATGAAGTGATTGTTGATGAGCACACTGAAATGGAACTAGTAGGAAAATTGTTGGAAGCAGTTAAAGATCTTGTGGCGTATGTGAAGCGTGGTGGATTGGCATCGAAAATGTCTAGTACAGTAATTCAAGACATTGAGACTAGGTGGAATTCAAAGTTGGCTATGTTAGTCAGCGTAAATGAAATTTTTGGAGAAATTCAAACCTTGTTAAAAGAAAGAAACCAAGATCACAGATTGCAATTCATTGATGTTGTTTTGATGAAAGATTTAATTGAATTGTTAACACCATTCAAGGCTATCAGCATTATCATGGAGAGTGACAAGTACCCTACATTGCATGGTGAACTGCTTTGGAAGAAAAAGTTATTGGTTTATTGCAAGAGAGTTTACAGTGATTCACCAGTGATTAGATGCTTAAAGTCCAATTTAACTTCGTTGATTAACAAAAAATGGTAAGATTTGGATTTACACAAAGTTGCATTATTTTGCTTTCCAAAATTCAGAAGTTTGTCTATTTTACCAACCATTAGCATGCGAAAGGATGTGATTGAACTTGTGCAGAGAATGCTGTTAGACCCGAAGTTTTCTGATGATAATGTCATAGCAACAATCAGTGTTGATGATCACAACTATGAAACAGCAAATAAGCGCAGTAAGACTGATTATGCAATGGACTTTTGTAATTTTGCAGATGAACCAAATGATGAAGCGGGCAGTGATGAGATAACCAAGTATCTTCATGCTGATTTTTCTGGTGAAGATTTTGACGCTGATGGACACATTGGCAACTTTGATGTGCTAAAGTTTTGGAAAGAGAAAACGAATCAATATCCTAAACTTGCAAAGCTAGCAAGATATGTGCTCTGTATTCCGTGCTCATCAGCAGCTTCAGAACGTATATTTTCTTGTGCTAGTCGGGTCTACAAAGAACGAAGAACAAGGCTTCTTCCACAACACATTGATTCAGTTGTTTTTCTAAATAGTTGTTTGAAGTAGTTACTATAATTTAGCTTTTATTGTACCAGTTGCTCTTTGAAACAGCTACTGCAAGTAATTACTGCAATTTAGCTTTTTATGTATCCTTGTGCAATCTATTTCATTTCGTACTAATTATTAACATTTGTAGCCTGGTAGTGGTAGGCTATAGTGAGTATTACTTTGTACTTAAGGTTAACTACTACTATACTAGAACTGTGTATTAAAGAAATCCGAATTAATAGATTCTTTGAAATTAAATAGGGCTCCTAAATTTGAAATTGAATAGAGCTAAATAAGGTAATAGGTACCGGTAAATTTTTTAACTTTGTCACTCTTTTGATACATAATTACACTGTCTACAGCAGTAGTGTGTGCTGTGTTTTTGGAATATTCTGCCATCATTCAACAGCAGACATACACAGGTGCATTGACTGATTTGACTCTGCTATACTTGCTCCCCCCTACCCAAAAAAAAAAATTCAGCTTATTACACTCATACACTGTGCAATTGTGCATTGACCTAACATACTGTAATAGTGTTACAGCTGTTGTGATGGTACTTTCAGCTTTGCATTTTTGGTATTAGTAGATTGAGTGCATGCACTGTGTCGGACTGTGATATATTTTCTAAATGCTTTTAGGTGGTTGAGTAGATGCAGTATGTAATTTGTTCACTACTTAGTACTGGTATATACTTTAAAATATCTAAACTTTGATACTAAAACTCAAATTTATTGATTATTTTTTGCTGCTTTAGAGAGGTTGAGATGTAGAATCTTGACTTCGGTTTAGCTTATCTGGTTATAAACAAGAAAATGCACGTGGTGGAAGTTTTGCTATGTAAGCGGCAACAATGAAAACTTACTTTGCCTGAGCAGTGTTCACTGATGTACCGCAAATAATTCAAGTGTTTCTTCATTACTACCGTACCTATTTTGTAAATTATTCTTGTGTATGTAGCTTAATATTTACCTCATTAGGTTGGCTGTAAAGTGTATTTTTATGTCTTCTGTACAATACTGTAAATGAGGTGTTCATTCTTTGTCTGTGTTTATTGACGCTTTTCATTCGTTTGTTTGCCTGTTTGGCTTATTCCAGTTTTGTTTTTTAGATAGACACTTGACTTGGCTAGGAAAGTTTGTAAGTTGTACAGTATGTAACTGAAATAATGGTGAAATCGATGAACTAAATGAAGTTTTACTGTAAGGTTGTGGGTTGTGGCTGAAAGGAACCTAAAAAAACTGGATGTTATGACTATATCTTAACTTGAAATTAAAAGATTTAACAAGCTTCAGCATGTATGCTGTGCCAAATGATGAAAAGTAAAGGAGAGTGTAGACTGCAGAAATTCCACATAGCAAAAGCTGATGTGACATGAAGAGATAGAAATTTTAAGGTGAAAAAGAGGTGAGCAGTGAGATGTTGCATGTTAATTCATAAACAACAGCTCAAGGCTGTAGTCTATTGCAGTTTTGCTAGTATGTGTTGTACAACATTAATAATTGCACTCTTGAATATTGTAATGATTAGCAACAATGTGCAAATCAGAATTCAACATAGAAAACTTAACATATACGAAAGCCTAGATTGGGTGGTTTCAGAAGTACGATAAAAGAGAGCTTATAATTTAAACAAATCATTATCATACCCGGTACATAACTTTTTGTCAGGTTTTTGGTATTTTGATGCCACGCGGTGCGGGCGCAGTGCAGTATTTCCAAATATTTTGCGGTGCAGTGTGCGGACAGAACCTTTGCGGTGCAGTGCGGGCGCAGTGCAGTAAAAGTGTACCCGCGACATTTCTACAACGTACATTATCCAGTTAACTTGGAGTTTGCATAAAAATTACATTTAATTGATTTAATTACCGTTATTTTAGCTGAATTAGCCTTTTCGAGTATAGGGCTACCTCTTATTACAACGTCGAGGGCTAGGGCCAGGAAGAAGACCAGGTGACGAGTTATGGTCAGGAGTGGCCTTTGGGGCAGGCGAAACAAGCGACCGCATCGAGCCTGCAAATTTAGGGACCCACACATTAGCAAAATATGCGCAATATGAGTTATAATTAAATAGAATTTACATCAACGAAAAAAATTACACAGATTGCTGTTGTATCTTGTAAGTTACGACTAGTCGTAAATAGAGTAAAGCTATGAAAAGTTTTGATTAGTTGTAAATATAGCCACAGCAATCAGCAAAATGAAAACCAACCAATCAGGTAGCCATAGCAATAAAGCTGGATACCCAATGCAAAATTTACTGCTAGGCCTAGTCACCGAAACCTTTTTTCTGGAATTATCAATCCCGAAATTCAACAATAGATACCTATATTACCGGTCCTACTAAACACCGCAAGGAACTACAAGATACTGAAAACAGTGCAAAGAACTACGAGGTACTATTAAACCAACGACAAGGTACTTGAAAACACTACAATAAACTACAAGGTACTCTTAAATCTACAAAACGCTTGAAAACACTACAAGATACTTTCAAACGAAGTACAACTGAAAAACACTACAAGGTACTTTTAAACCAACAAAGCACTTGAAAACACTACAATAAACTACAAGGTACTTTTAAATCTACAAAAGGCGTGAAAATACTACAAGGTACTTTTAAACCAACCACAAGGCAATTGAAAACACCTCTAAAAGCTGCAAGGTGCTTTTAAACCAACTACAAAGTACTTTAAAACACTACAAGATACTTTTAAACTAACTACAAAGCGGTTAAAAACAACTAAAAAGCAATGTCCTTCCTGGCCTACCGGACGGGAAGTCATGACGACTTCCTCTTGTTGGGTCAGAGGCTACAACAGCACTCCATCACCAACAGTGCAAAGCACTCCAGTAAATCGTACCGTACAGCGAGACAGCGCTGTTTCTGGCTATTAGCCTTCATCAGCCGCCCTCAGGTAAGAAATATTCATCTTCCAGGACGAATGATCTTGCCAGCATCACTCATCCCTTCGCATAAATATTTCTTAAAGAATTTAACCTTTGTGGTACGCAATCCATTCGTGTGGCTACGTCACCATTCCAGTCAAACTCTTTACTGGAAGATGAATGTTTCTTACGTGAAGGCGGCTGATGAAGGCTGAAGATGAATCGGCTGAAGATGAATCGTCCTGGAAGATGAATATTTCTTATCTGAGGGCGCTGATGAAGGCTAATAGCCAGAAACAACGCTGTCTCGCTCTACGGTACGATTTGCTGGAGTGCTTTGCACTGTTGGTGATGGAGTGCTGTTATAGCCTCTGACCCAACAAGAGGAAGTCGTCATGACTTCCCGTCCGGTAGGCCAGGAAGGACATTGCTTTTTAGTTGTTGCTCTTCACCCTGGCCACGTAAAGAGTTTGACTGGAATGGTGACGTAGCCACACGAGTGGATTGCGTACCACAAAGGTTAAATTCTTTAAGAAATATTTATCCGAAGGGATGAGTGATCCTGGCAAGATCATTCGTCCTGAAAGATGAATGTTTCTTACCTGAGGGCGGCTGATGAAGGCTAATAGCCAGAAACAGCGCTGTCTCGCTCTATGGTGCGGTTAAAAACACCGCAAGGAACTTATAGAATAACGACAAGGGCGTTAGGAACATCGCAAGGGTTGGAGTTGGGGGGATTGGGGTCGGGGGTTGGAGTCGGTGGGGTGGAATCGGGGAGTTGGGGTCAGGGCGTTGAGGTCGGAAGGGTTGGAGTTGGGGGGTCGGGAGGTTGGGGTCGGAGGGGTTGGAGTTGGGGGTTGGAGTCGGGGGTGGTTGGAATCGGAGGGTTGGGGTCGGGGGGTTGTAGTGGGTTTGAAATTACCTTAAAAGTCTTGTAGTTGATTTACAAGTACCTTGCAGTTTCTTGTGCTGTTTTCAACTACCTTGTAGTTGGTTTAAAAGCACCTTGTAGTTCCTTGTGCTGTTTTCAACTACCTTGTAGTTCCTTGTATATAGTGTATTTAGCTACTTTGTACTTGGTTTAAAAGTACCTTGTAGTTCCTTGTGCTGTTTTCAGCTGCTTGTAGTAGCTATAAAAGTTCCTTGTAGTTCCTTGTGGTGTTTTCAAGCATTTTGAAGGTTTAAAAGTACCTTGTAGTGTATTCAGCTACTTTGTACTTGGATTAAAAGTACCTTGTAGTGTTTTCAACTACTTTGTAGTTGGTTTAACAGTACCTTGTGGTTTCTTGCAGTGTTTTCAACTACCTTGTAGTAGCTATAAAAGTGCCTTGTAGTTCCTTGTAGTGTTTTCAAGCATTTTGTAGGTTTAAAAGTATCTTGTAGTTCCTTGTAGTGTTTTCAGCTACCGTACTTTGTACTTGGTTTATAAGTACCTTGTAGTTCCTTGTGCTGTTTTCAACTACCTTGTAGTAGCCATAAAAGTACCTTGTAGTTCTTTGTAGTTCCTCGCGGTGTTTAGTAGGACCCCCTATATTATGCAGCAGCAGATAGCTTGAATATTCCTTCACACACTTGGAAAAAGCCTGCACTTAAATATGATACCGGTACATAAAGTGTGGTACAGTCGTCGATATTTCTCAACAAAAAAGTTTTTAAATTTTAACTGATTTTGGTGACTATTTTTAATTATTTAATCTACTGTTTTCGGTGACTCTCTGACATGGAACATGGCATGCCATGCAAAGAAAATGCCATTGAGATGCTGCTGCAATAGCATACCAGGCTAGACTAGTACAGAGGATCTGGCTTGTGAGGTGAATGATGCAGTCATGTTGTAAAGCACTTTTAGTTTTTCTTAATATTATTGAACACTTAGTAAATATGCCTAGTCTTTAGCCAACTTAGGCAAATATGAGTCGAGTACACCACAATGAAAGTGTATATTGTTTAATTTAAACAATGCTACGGTACAAAAGAATTTGGTCTTTTTTCCAGCACTGCTGAAACAGTGAAAAGGGCCTGCATATTGCTTCTTGCCTGGGACCCGCAAAACCTTAAGGCCACCACTAGTTATGGTCTTTCACCCGTAGTACTAAAAACCTTATGGGACGGTATGGGCACCAGCGTTCCCTCTAGGATTTTGACTAGTGCGAATTTGCCCAAATGATAAATTCATTGAAATTGTTGCCCAAAGTTTGTAGGCAAAAATTTTGTTTGGTTCATGAAGAAACAACTTCCAGACTTCAAATTACGCTTTATCCACACAACAACCAAACTTAAGTTCTATTTTCACACCAAAGATCCCTAAAGCCACTTCAGAAGAAGCAACGTAGTATACCGTCTTAATTGTTCCTGTGGATCCTTTTATACTGGCCAAACCCGAAGAAACTTCATCAAACCGAGTGGTATGGAGCGTCTGTCTCTTGAGCTGTAGACTCAGGTTTGATTCGGAGTTGGGTCAGACCAATGACTCTAAAACTGGTATTCACAGCTTCCCTGCTTGACGTTCAGCATTGAAGGGACAGTGTGGAGAACAAGCCGGCAAGTTTACTTGTTGTGCCGTTGGGAAAGGCACTTAGCGAGATTCCCCCATCTTGGTGTGGTAGACAGGTGGCCGGCAACTCCTAAGCGAGCTCGTATAGCGCATTGATCGCATTCTCGTGATAGGAGGATAAACATGCAACTAAATAATAAATAATAATAAACGTTTACAAGAGCATCAAACCAGTTACACCTCGGAAGTATGTAACCATATCCAATCCAACACCGACCATAAAATGGACTTCAACAACCCACAAATCCTTACCCACTCCCCAGATAAATACACCACTATAATTCTGGCAGAATAAACGAGAGAAGCGAAAAAAAAAAAAGAAAATACAGTAGAATTCGCCTATATCGGCTTCGTTTATATCGGCAGTTCGTCTATGTCGGCACAATTTCTTTGGTCCCGGTAGAATTCCTATGTTTCACGTACGTTTAAATTCGTCTTTATCGGCATCATCTATGTCGGCATTTCGCCTATACCGGCACTCTTTTTTATTCCGCAGAAGTGTTTTGTTCGTTTATCTCGGCATTTGCTTCATACTTCCAGACTGTAATCTCTTCTACGAGTTAATTCCGCTGCGACGCAAGTTACGACAAAGCATTTGTTTTTGTCCATGGTAGTAAAGGACAAAAAAATGCTACGTCATCTAACAAAAATCCAGCACTACGTCGTAGATAAATCTATTGCAAAAACCAAACAACTAAAGATAAATGACTTTTTCGCTGGAAAATACTGTAATACAGTTCAATGAACACATATGTTTTCGTTTGTGCAGTACTTTACGCTGATTTCATGTTATTATGATATTATGCGGTGAAGCTGACTAAATAACGCTACACTATAATGAATTAAAGGGCACTTTCGGAACGATTTATAGTGATTTGTCTACATCGGCAGATGGCATATATCGGCACTTTTTTACAATTCCGCTGAGGTGCTGATATAGGCATATTATATACTGTAGCGTGCCGCGTGCAAAAATTAACAAGCGGCAAGCGCATCTGGTCTAGTGATGTAAGTTTTTTTTTGCCTTCGTTTTTTAATAAAAAAAACGTGTTTAACTAAAAAAAACTTCTTTTTTTTGAAAACGAACTTGTTTTTGAAAACAAATTCGAGTCCGATTCTAAACTAAATATGAGTATTGGCCGCCATGATGTGTATTGTTAAGTCTTCTTGTGGTGATGGATCTAATGGGGAGTACAAGGAGCGACCTTTCCGCCCCCTAAATCCATCATGGATTACATGCTTGTTGTTACCGATTACCAGAAAGGTGTTGCCAGTTTTAATTTTACAATGCAAAGAATAAGAAATAAAATAGAACAATCGCAATAGATACCGGTAGATTAAAAAACTTATGGATAAGCGAAGGTCGATAGTACACATTAATGCACTGTACTTCCCCGTTCATCTAATGAGTGTCTGTAATTTTTCCAGTTTTTGTTGAGAAGATAGGCTCCGGCCTAGTTTACATTTGTTGTTTTTGACCCTAACCCTAGCTCTTCCATAGCCCAAAGCGTAAACGAACTAAGTAGGTCAAATGAAGGCCTAAACCCTAATTTAACCTGATTCAAGATTCAATAGCACAAAGTTGTGGTTGGGCTATATTTTGGGAAAACTCAAAATTTAGTACGGCAGAACTGTGCAAATCGCAAAATAGACCCTGATGGTAAGCTTTAAGCTAGATACGCACTACTCCACAAACTATAATAAAGCAATATCACTATACGACCTACAGTCATGTTCAATGCGTTAACACAATTTGATGCTGCTTGCTATGCTTGATATTAAAAACAAACTTGTTTCAATTTTTCAAGAAGGAATGAATAAAAAAAACAAAAAAAACATAAAAAAAACAAAAAAAACGAGGTGAAAAAAACAAGTGCAAAAAACCGTTTTTTTACATCACTAATCCTGTCTAATAATCACTGTCTGAAATTGAACGGCAATACAGGCTCAATCAAGCGATTTAGCACGCACGCTGCTAAAAACGGGATCAACCGTCTAAAAAAAATAATATTATTTTTTATTTAGTTGCATGTTTATCCTCCTGTCACGAGAAAGCGATCAATGCGCTATACGAGCTCGCTTAGGAGTTGCCAGCCATCTGTCTACCACACCAAGATGGGGGAATCCCGCTAAGTGCCTTTCCCAACGGCACAACAAGTAAACTTGCCGGCTTGTTCTCCACACTGTCCCTTCAATGCTGAGCGTCAAGCAGGGAAGCTGTGAATACCAATTTTAGAGTCATTGGTTTGACCCGACTCGGAATCAAACCCCGAGTCTACAGCTCAAGAGACAGACGCTCCATACCACTCGGCCATCTGAGCTGCTACATTTTCCCCAACGAAATCAACATTTCCAAAAAGTTCATCCTAAAAAGTAAGAATTAGCTTTTTACCTGATGCATTGTTAAATGTGGAGCAAATTACTGCAAACACCATCACAATTACCTTTTACATCAATATTGTCAAGTTGATGGCAAAACATAGCAAACACCATCAGTAAACCTAACTTTTAGTCTACAATTTTTCTAAATTTTCCTTGCTTTTTGTCAAAACGGCAAAACGTGGGGTCCAATAAAAGTGATATTGCGACGTTTTCCAACAAAAACCTTTCAGGCTTTTAATATTATTGCAAAGAATATGAAATTACCTTTTACATGAATAATGTCAAGTTGATGGCAAAGCAACACAAACATCATCAGAACGACTTTGAACTTGACTGAAAATCGAAAAAAAAATCATTGTTTTTTGCTAAAACGGCAAAAGTTGGGGTCCAATCAAAGTAATATTGCGACGTTTTCCGACAAAAACCTTACAAAATTTCAATCATCATTGTAAAGAGTATGAAATTACCTTTCACATGAATGTTGTCAAGTTGATGGCAAAACATAACAAACATCATCAGAGCGACTTTGAACTTGACTGAAAATCGATTAGAAATCAATACTTTTTTGCTAAAACGGCAAAAGTTGGGGTCCAATAATAATACTATTGCGACGTTTTCCCCCACGAAATTGCCATTACTTTAACACTCATTGCAAAGAGTATGAAATTACCTTTTACATGATGATCGTGAAGTTGATGGCAAAATATAGCAAACACCAGCAGAGTGACTTGGAACTTGACCCAAATAGGAAAAAATTTTCTGTGTTTTTTGCTGAAACGGACAAAACTGGGGTCCAAAAATATGAATATTGCGACGTTTTCCCCCACGAAATTACCACTACTTTAATACTCATTGCAAAGAGTATGAAATTACCTTTCACATGAATATTGTCAAATGTGTGGCAAACTGCTAAAAACACCATCGTTCTGATGGTGTTTAAAGTTCAAAGTCGTTCTGATGGTGTTTGTAGCATTTTGCCACACCCTTGACAATGATCATGTGAAAGGTAATTTCATACTCTTTGCAATGAATATTAAAGTAATGACAATTTCGAGGGGGAAAACGTCACAATAGTACTCATATTGGATCCCAGTTTTTACTGTTTCAGCAAAAAAGCATTAATTTTTTTCTCAGTTTTCAGTCAAGTTCGAAGTCATTCTAATGATGTTTGTTATGTTTTGCCATCAACTTGACAACGATCTTGTAAGAGGTAATTGTGATCGTGTTTGCTGTAGTTTGTTCCACATTAAACAGGAATCCCAGGATGCGCTTGCCGCTTGTTAATTGTTGCACACGGCACGCTTTTTTCTTTTTTTCTATTCTCTTGTTTATTCTGCCAGAATTATTGTGGTATAAATACAAACTCCTCATCCTCGAGTTCTTATTCATTCAACAACTCAAACCGTATCTTAACTTAGATTCCACATCCTTTCCGCTCCACCTATTTAACACGTGACCTACTAGCACTTCTCCAGGTTCTGTCTCAGTTTCCCTCTTTTTTGCATCATGGCTTAAGGCCCGACATAACGTAAGCTTTTTAGCGTTGACAATGGCACGAGATGTGAGCCGAAACGTCCGCCCAAGTATTTTTAGCTGTATCTTGGCTGTATTGTTTGTAATAAAATTTTGCCCTAAGATTTTACTACTTTGAGGACTCCTTTTACAAATTTTTTGCATTAAATTTGCTTTTCCAAGATACAAGCTACAATCTTGCATTAAAATATTCAAGCTTTTTGTTTAAGTTTTTTAGTTATGCATTTTATAATATTAATTTCTGGTTCAAAATCAGTAAAACTTGCCCAAAAATTTCGCATTTTTTTCAAATTTCTCACTGTAGAGGGGACACTGATGGGCACAGTGTATTTATATTTCTTACAGTGGGCCACTTAACAAAAAAGCATTGTCACGTATGTCCACAAAAATGCTGTAAGGCCTGTGATGTAATAATTGCTTTTTTAAGAAGTTTATCTGTGTCGTTGCCGTTTCCAAAATTTGCTGTTTTTATTTTCTGTTTCTAAAACTTTCAAGGAGACATTGCCGATTGTTAAACTGGTTAAACTGCGTAGAAGAAATGAAAAAGTTCCAAGCAGTTCATAGTCTAATAAATACTATGAAATTGCTGGCCGTTATTTTTTTCATTTCTCAGTATAGGAATGGGCAACACGATTTGAACAGATGAACTCTCAACTCAGATTTTCGTTCCGGACACTGAGCACAGAGAGTGGTTTCACTGTTGGTAATGATGAGTACACTGTGGTATGGGACCTATGGGAACCGTATGGGACCGTATAGAACCGCATGGGACCGTACGGAACATAAAGGGACCATATGGGACGACATAGGACCATAAAGGGAACATATGGTATCCTACAAAACCATATGGGACAATATGGGATCATATGGAAACCATATGGAAACGTATTTTTTTCCTTTCTTTTTAACCCAAATTCTTGAATATGTTCCGTAAATTGTTCATTGTAATGATTATCACGCATGCTTTTGACAGGAGCCGTTTCGACCAGAAGACATTTTGTCACTTCACCGCTTCCTGGTCGCAATAATCTTCCAAAATATATTTATTTCCGCTTTTGTTGTTATGGTGTTGTTATGCATTGCGACAAATAAAACTTAAATGTTGTTGTTGGGAACCGCATGGGATCGTGTGGAACTATATAGGGAACGAATGGAACTGCGTGGAACCGTGTGGAGACGAATAAAACTGCATGGCACCAGAGGCGTAACTAGAGTTAGCTGAGACCCTGGGCATTGCCCATTTGCCCAATGGCGAAGCACCAGCAATGAGCTATGGTAAAATATGAAATAGCGCGTGGATATTACATGCGTTTTAATAGTCAGCAACAAAATGATGTGATCAATTTAATTGCTTCAATTAACACTTTAGCGAACACTTAAGTGAACACTTGGAGTATGTTGGGGGATTGATAAGTGTTGCTAACATACGTATAAGATACACTCACCGGATTAATTAGCAAATAGGCGATCTTCCGAGCTTCCCATCAATACCTTGGAATGCATATCCGTGACTTTAATCCAGTTTACAATTCCAACTAATAAACGTTTGCTTCGCGGGAGTAGCTGCAGATGTATTCCAATTTGTTTGCTTAAATATGATTATTTTTGTGAACAAATTTATTTTATCTACTATAAATCGGCAATCTTATTCAAATAGAATCATAATAGTACCACCGCACACACAAATTGTAGAACTTCGCTCAATAGGCCTACGCAGTAGCGGCTCGAGACCAAAATATTTGGGGGTGCTGCAAATGCTAATGACATTGAGACTAAGCCAAGTATGCCCTAAAACTTCTTGCGCATATAAACGTAATGAAATTTAAAGAAGGTGTCTATTTGTCTAAATCATAATTTAAAGGAAGCGTCTAAACCACCTGCGAACCTTTTATTGGAACAAACAAGCAGTCAGGTGCAGTAGCGCTTTGATAATGGAAATTGGTCGCATATTTATGTAATGTACCCAACACCAGCAAAACTTACATTCCTATTGTATCATCTTTACGAATTTAATTGTTGACCACATGACACAAGCGACGCCGCGACGAGAATTGCACCCAAAACTAGTGCAGCGCTTCCCTTCCTACGCTGCGATCTAAGTCACTGAAGCTGAGCTACAGAGAAGTCGTTGCTTTACAGCAAATAAGGGCGTTTATAAACCCACGCTTTGTCAGAAAAAAAGGAAAGTTCTGTTGGTGTTGGGTACATTACATTAAAATGCAAACCAGTCTCACGCAGCACGTGACAGCAACGTCATATGTGGAAACTAACAAAGCAGTCCGGTGCAGCAGCGTTTTGATTGTGGAAACAGGGCCGGCAGGCCGGTGCTCTAGACACTGCCTAATTAAAAAGAAGTGATTATGACATTAAGCCGACATCAATTTGGGCCTAAAGCCCTGATGAATTGGACATGTGAACAGGGTAATGGTAGCCTAACACATTTAACTTCATCTACACACTGGCTATTACTCAATCACATAGTTTAGTCTAGTCTACCACTACCAGTACCATCATCTCATCAAGGAAAATAGAACTTAGTTGTGTTTTACAACTCAGTTGTGTAAAATTTACAATTATAAAAAAATTAACAAAAGTTTTTTATAAAAAATTTTTTTGTTTAAAAAACCGACCGTTAGCTCAGTTGCTAAGCGCACGCTATCGGTGCGGGAGGTCTGGGGTTCGATTACCGTGCTGGTCAAATCGGCACAGTGTCGCCTACGGCTCGCCACCGTTGCGGCGTTTCTTCGGAGCTGTATAGCCCAGGCGCTAAGCCCCGGAAATGGGTCCTGCAACTCGTTACACGCTTCAGTGTAATACGGCGAGTATAATGAAGGTTTGATTTTTGATTTAAATTTTTTTTTAATTTTTTGTTTTATATTATATCTATTCTTTGCGATATTTTTTTGCAAAAACTTTGGGGGTGCTGCAGCTCCGCAGCTCTTTAACACGAGCCGCCACTGGGCCTACGCTATTCTAGTTATCAGAAACACACAGAAATTTTCAGAGAGAAACCAAACCCTCAGCTATTCACTTTCAATTGTGCTATAAAACTTTTATGAGGAAACGCGAAGTTGACAATTCGCGCTTCTCGAAGCACAAGAGATTGATGAGAAATTAAGGAATCGGAAAATATATCCTGTACATCATAGCATACTACAAATGTACTGTCAAAGGATAAAACATAGGCCTACACGAAGCGAAACGCGTGACGTCACAAAAACTGAAGCGCTATCGCTACAATACTTTTTAACGTCCGAGTTTCGCAAATAACGTGAAACAAAGAAGCTCTGCAAACCTTAACTATACTGACCACATTGAGTGGTGGAGTGTAACTTCATTTAAGTAGGCCTAATAAAAAGGATTATGACTAGGGCCATTTTTTTTTGACCTAAAAAAATATATTTTTGACTTTATTTTAGTAAAATTTTGACTTTATTTTGACTTAACCGCTTCCGCGTATTATTTATGTCTTGTTGCACTTTATTAATTAAATATGTTTCATAATCTGCAATTTACATAAGTTTTTAATGAAAAAAGTAGCCTACTTCTAACATTTTCTCGATTACTCAGTGTTGAAGCTAAAGCAACAAAACGACGCATGACGTTACAACCTAGGATAACGAGCCATTGTGTGTACCGGTATCAATTAGTGTGTAATACAAAAATTGCGTTGCTATCGCAACTGTACTGTACACTAAAAGTATGTCTATGATTTTTTTAACGAAAGCCACGCAGTATAATTACAAGGACGTTTTATTGTAATACAGCATCATATATTTTTTTACGTTCTTAACATCAAAATTTCCGTCTTTTTTAAGTAATTTATTGAGCATAGAAAACGACCTCTCAACAGCAGCAGAGGTTGGCTGAGCTTTTTGCAATAGTGCGTAGCTTGTTGGGCCAATTGTCAAGTTGGTACAGTTTATTATTGTTTCTAAATCAGAGTTGGAAATCACACGCATAGCGCAATTACGTAGTAAGTGGTCAGCGACATGGCCTAGCGTTACCGCGCGCAGGTGACATCCTACGTGACGGGTTCAATTCGCGGCTGGAGCCGATCGTATTTGACGTATACCGGGTGGCTGCTGACTCGAAGAGCTCAAGTTCACTTCGCAGTCTCCCTCAATCACTGTTGAATTTTCAGTTCAATTTAATTTGAAAATAACCTCAGTTATTTATATATTATTTTTTATTTATTTATTTGGATAGTCGTTTGTTCATGTAGTTTTTAATTGCGCAAGGATCATCATCGAATTGCATATTCTTCAGCAGCCCGTATGCTTTGGTTATTGTGCAGGCACTTCCTTCTAAGAACTCTACGTTGGCTACTAGAGTCCGGTATTGATTTATTTTAACCAAGTCCGACACCAAACCTTCCACATTGATAGCGTCTTTTGCTCTGCTGACTAAGAGGCCTGCACTTGTCCAATTGTTGACAATGGTACGAACAGCTGGAAGGTTCTCGCTATAATATAAGGCAGCTCTAAGCCAAGTTGCCCATCTTGTAATTACAGGGTCAGGAGGAGATGGCAGATCAGCATAATGAAAATCTTTCTTGCGATCTTTGTTCTTGATTGTTGCTGCCGTGATCGTTGCTGTTACTTCATCAATATTTTTAAAATGAGCACGCACACGCATAGCGCAGTTATGTAGTAAGTGCGCAATGCAAGTGACATGCATCAAAGAAGGGTTAATTCCTTTAATGTCTTTCCAGCCGAAGACATGTACCGAGCAGCATCAGTCAAGAGCAATGAAAAATTCTCGCGTTTTATTTCAAGTTGTCGCAATATGTCATCCACAGTGTGCAGAATAATACCGCTATTAACATTGCGACCGCTGTCAAGTGGATGGCAATTAACGAGGAATGTCTAATTTGGAGCATCTAAGCTGCCCACAAGCACACTAATATACTTTTGTTTTGCAACCTCTGCTTCATCCACAGTCAAAACAATTTTTTTGTCACGAAGTAATTCTTGAATTTGTTTCTCTTTTTGGGATGCCATTTTAGCAACACATGCCCATTGCCCGGGCTGCAGTCTCCGAAGGCAATACTTTTCCCATTCTAGCAAACAGAGACCAAAGAAGGATGGTTCAGTTTATGAAGTGGGATTATCTGCAGCTAAGAATGAAGAAACAACCTGTTTCTTGAAGTTTACTTGATCGAAATGTAAAAAGGTTTCCTTGCTTTGAGATTTGCTCTTCGTCTCCAATTTTCCTTGGTGTTGCTTACTTTTTCGGTGGCTTTCCACAAAAAACTTTTTGTCGCATTTGACTAACACGTCGCAAAGGTTGCATCGCAAGTCGCCGGCAGGAGTTGCCGAAAACTCATGCGGATATTCCCGGCAACTTTGTCTAACTTTCGCTATAGAAGATTTGGCTTGTTTTGGCATTCTTTGCTTTGCAAGCTACAACTTAAAAGACCACATGTAAAGAGCGCAAGGCTTTTATAAGATTAGATTAATTGTCTAACAATTATGTATTTATGCATCAACAATGACGTTTCATGCATAATAAGTGCTATTTCCTTCTCAATTACCGCACGCATTATAGTGACGATAGTGCAAATATTGCAACTTTTTCAAAAGTTTAAAATCAAATAAAACTGCGCATAAAATTTTAATAGCAGCTCAAAAATTCAAAAAAATATTTAAAAAATATAAATTTGTTCGTTTTTGTAAGAAAATTTTTGATAAAGACAATTTTGACTAATTTTAAGTTTATGCAAAATTTTGACTTTATTTTGACTTATAGAATCTACCAAAACAGACTCCTGAACACCTGAAACGAACGTTAATACACATTTGATCATGTAACAAGGTCCTGAAAAAATTTTGACTTTATTGACTTTAGCGGGCCCTAATTATGACCCAAAGCGTTCGCTACCGGATGCAGCGAAAATCAGAGCCAGAAAGATATCATTTTGACAAACACGTCAGTGGTGACTCGCGTTCAAGATATTTTGTGGCATAGCATAATATGTCATGTTAATAAGCCTAAAGAATGACTATAATGGTGTGATGCATAACCCATATTTGAGTCGGGGTGATAGAGATCACGGCACTCCGAAAAATTGTTCGTAGGCTACCCCTAGAAAAATTCGAAGTCTTAATCTGATATTGTAGTGGAAGCTGGGCCCACTGATTGTATCACGTCATATTTTTCAAAAAAGCTTTATTCAGGTAGTTATCACCATACTTTAAAGCTTTTTAAGATTTTATCTAAGGAACCAAAAACTAGTTCATGTTCTTGTTGCCGCTGCTGCAAGTGCTTCTTAAACTTTTGGCGACATGAATGTTGCACGGTTGCCACAACATTTTTTTGGTTTGGTTACCACAACATTTTTTTGGTTTGGTTACCGAGGAGCAGTAGGAGGAAAATGGATATTCGTGACTAAAACCAGCGCTCTTTCTGCGGCATCATTTAGCCTACCGCAGGAAGATTTTGAATGCAGGAAGATTTTTTTTTGAAAAGTGATGACTAACCAACAAGCATCTATATATTTACACTGTGACTTTAATCTACCGGTATGCATCCTGCTGTAGGCCCGCTATTTTAGACTGATTAAACCTAAATGAGGTACCTCAGACTTTACGATTTTGGTTGCCGAAAAAAAAAAACAGCTCCTGTGTTTGGTTAGCCACGATGCTAAATGAATAAATGGTTTTAATTTTAAGTAATGTTTGAAATGGATGGAAATCCACAGATCATAATGCAGCAGTTTGTAGTCTGAATAGCCGAGTGGATAAACGTCTGCCTCTGGAGCGATACACTCTGAGTTTGATTCCAGTTTGGGCCAAACCAAAGACTTTAAAGTTGGTATTCGCAGCTTTCCCGCTTCATGTTCAGCAATAAAAGGGACAGTGTGGTGAACAAGCCGGCAAGTCAATTCGTTATGTTGCAGGAAAAGGCAGTTAATGGGATTCCCCAACCTTTAAGCGGTGGACAGGTGGCAAGTGGCGGCTTGACTTAAAGACTGCAAGGTTCCTTTGCTGTCTCCTGGCCGATGTATCTAGGCAAATTAATAAAGCAAACTTAAAGTTAAATAACAATAGCCTACTATGCATTATTTATCACTCGTTGCTACTCAGCCATGTCCGCTAGTCTTTATCACTCGTTGCTACTCAGCCATGTCCGCTATTGTATAAGTAATTGGTGTTTTGGAAACGAAACTAGAATTCAACAATTACAGCGCATATGTAATAAATTTATCAGATTAGTATTTGGCTTAAAGAGACGTGAAAGTGTCAAAAAAGTGATGAAACAAAATGGCCTTCTAACTATCAAACAAATTTATCAAGTTGAAATAGCTATATTCATGTGTAAAACTATAAAAAAAAGTAATCCAGTCGCATTACAGAACTTATTTGAATTAAAATCCAGTCGAATGTCTACCAGAAGTATTAGTCTACATATTTCTCCGGCGTACAGATTAACTTTATGCCAACAATCAATAAAATTTTGCGGGCCTAAATTATGGAGTAAATTGCCAAATGCGATTAAAGAGTGTAAAAGTTTAAAATCTTTCTCTGACAAAGTTAAAACCCATTTTTTAAACATAGACTAATAAAGTAGATGCAAACTTGATCGATTAGCTTCACAGTTGTTTGATTATTCTATTTCTTATGAGTTAATCTGCTGTGGTGCTGCTGTACATTTTTGTTGCAGATATCCTTAGAGAAAGCTGAAGACTTTAAATGAAAATTCTTCGGAGACTGGGCCTAACAAAGAAACCTGCTGACCAACTACATTACCAACCACAATGAAGCAAAAGGAAAAATTTTCAGTGTTTTACTTCGAGGAGACTGTTAATTGCCTCATCATGACTCTTCATTTACGCTATGTTAAATCTTCAAAAATCATCCGTATGTTTATTTGTTCTCAAACCGCAGTCACCGCCATTTAATATCATAGTAAAAAATCAATAGGCTAATGAAAAAAAGAAAAAATAATTATTGCGATTCAACTCCTGGTTATGAGTAAAAACTACACCCGGTTGTGAACTTGCTAACTAGCAAGGATGAATGAGGGTACCCAATCACAACTCCCTCCAGGTAACCCTTGGGCAAGGTTTAGAACCTGTTAGCCTCCCTTAGCAGGGCCACAAAGCTACTCCATTGTTCTTATCACTAGTAGGCCTGCCATGCTACTCATCTTTTTTTTTTGTTTATTGTTTTGTAATTCGTTTGATGTGTTGTTTATAATTTCCTGTTTACGAAGTAGCCTACATCTTGACTGTTAAGGTCATGCAACCATGCCAAGTCAGCTTTCGACCGGCATGCTTCAACGCTTTCTCGTTTTGCTGCATGTGCCTTTTTCCGTTATTATGCCAATATTTGTTGTAAATTGTTAATGATTGTGCGTGTTGCGGAAATAAAACTTTGATTGATTGAATTGTTGCAAAAATCTGTTTTTTTGTAATTACTCCCGAAATAGTCATTTTAGCCTCACACAATGTATTCACATGAGGTAGGAAATCCTATATTTTGCATCCAATACGCCATGAACCACGTCTCTAGCTGCTGCACTTCTCAAGATATAGTGCCAATTGAGCTTGTTTTGGGCTAGCGGCCCATTGTCAAAACTGTGACGTCACTTATAGGGCGTCAAATTTTGTTGGATTTTGAAAAAAATTTAGCACATCAGTTTTTTCACCCAAACGCACCATTCTGCCAAGTTATAGCAAAATTGAAGAAGGTTGGGTTATTTTGGTACACCCTAATGACAATTCTCCAATCTTTTTTCGTAGCCTACCTACCCCATATGCTCGTTTTACCGCAGATCTTGATTAAGGGCCCGTTTGAATAGCCGCCCGTGTGAACAGAACATAAAAATAAATAAGGGCAGGTGCTTGAATACCCGCCCGATGTAAAAGCTGATTTTTCAGAAGTAGAGAACAATAGGAAATAAGAAGCTCTTTTGCCACAAGGCTGTTGAATTTTAAGCGCTGATAGATAACAAGATAGATAACAGATAGCATTGATTAGGTAACAGAAGGCAGACTTTCCTGCCAAAAGCAAAGAACTGATAGTATAAAAAGCTACCATTTGTCTACCAATCATTCATTCAGGATATTGAACCCCACATGATGGCCGAAGACAGAAGAATTTTTGCGTGTAATTTTACTTTGAAAATACAAGCGCCCGTGCGTGAATAAGGACCCGGTAGTGAGTTTGGTTGAAAAAAATATGAGCCCGGGCTACAAAACGAGCAAATACGTTAGGCCTATGCTTAAGTCAGAAGACCTATCCTTAAATCTTGCGTCTTGTGCTATTGTTTAGATTAAAGATGGCATGGGCCGCTAAGAGACCCGCTAACGAGCCGTTAACCGGTTTTTTTCTGGTCCGTTAACAACCCTGTTCTAGCTTTTGCTTTTTATTGGGCGGCTAACAAGCCGCTAACAACTTTTGAAATCCTTTACAGTTTGATCAATGTTAGTTAGTTAGTTAGTTAGTTGCATATTCATCCTCCTATCACGAGAAAGCGATCAATGCGCTATACGAGCTCGCTTAGGAGTTGCCAGCCATCTGTCTACCACACCAAGATGGGGGAATCCCGCTAAGTGCCTTTCCCAACGGCACAACAAGTAAACTTGCCGGCTTGTTCTCCACACTGTTCGTTCAATGTTGAGCGTCAAGCAGGGAAGCTGTGAATACCAATGTTAAAGTCATTGGTTTGACCCGACTCGGAATCAAACCCCGAGTCTACAGCTCAAGAGACAGACGCTCCATACCATTCGGCCATCTGAGCTGTTAATATGAATAAAGGTTCATAAAAAAGGGCTTTGGGCGGGCTGGGCTTTATTTTTGGTATGAGTTGCCGGGTCGGTTACGATTACTGGGATGGAGGTTCCAGGCCGTGGGCGGTCCGGGCTTCAAAAAAGTCAGCCCGAGCCATCTCTAGTTAAGATTAGTGCGTGCTCTGTTCTGTTGTATTTCTGGTGTATAGGCTACTTAATTTTTGTGTCTTGTGTTGATGTTTAAATTACAATGTGCGTAAATTCTTTGTGTCTTTGGGAGTATCTAATTTACTTGAGATTTGTTTTTTGTACATTGGTGCAGGCCTTCACCTAAATGTTGTCAAAACTTGGGTTTTCAAATTTGTGATATGTATTTTGTTTTTGGGAGGAAGGTAGGCCTATATTTGTTTATTTGTTTGTTATTTACGTTGTGTCACTCATTTATTTATATTATGTGTTTCTTCTTCCCTAACATTAGTCCTGGCGCTAAAAAACATCCTTAGTTACAAAGTGCCGTAAAATTCCCCAATAATAATAATAATTCTCCTCAAAAAGGGATTGCAAACGGAGTCGAAATAATCACTCTCCGCTCACCTTGACGCTCCGAAGCCCACGCAATCACATGGGAGTGGAATGACGCAATGAGCCATGGCTGGTTACGTCCAGCGTACTGGCTAGGCTAATTTACCAATGTGCTCATAAAAAAGAGTAGACTAGAACTGTTGCCATGGTGCCGGGGCCTTTTTTGCTGAGCGTACACTAGTCTATTAGTAGCTAGGGCGTAACGGATACCGGTAGCCTACTGCCTACGCTGCAGCGCTAGCTGCTATTATGCTTCTGGTACGGTAACTGAACTGAACTCTAGCAGTCTAGTCAACTAGTGTAGTACCAGTATAGAGTACGATAGCCTATGTCGTTCAGTAAACTACAGGTATGTTAGATTTTACCTGGTACTGGTAGTTTATTGTGTAACAACAGAAAGATGCTTACCGTGCAATAGCCTCTTCCTTTTCAATCAATAACTGTTTGCTAAACAAAATTTTCAAGTATTAATGTGTACCGGTATATGTGAAACGCAGTTCTGTTTAAAGTGAGAAATTTGAAAAAGATGCGAAATTTTTGGGCAAGTTTTACTGATTTTGAACCAGAAATTAATATTATAAAATGCATAACTGAAAAACTTATACAAAAAACTTAGAATATTGTAATGCAAGGCTGTAGCTTGCATCTTGAAAAAGCAAATTTAATGCAAAAAATTTGTAAAAGGGGTCCTCAAGTAGTGAAATCTTTGGGCAAAAATTTCAATGAATTTATCATTTGGGCAAATTCGCACTAGGCTGGTCTAAATCCTAGAAGGAACACTGCACAGAAACATGTTACCGTTACCAGTATATGTCTGTAACCTGTATATCCTGTATATAGGCTTAGTTTAGACTAGAGTACTGTACCGGTATGTAACCGAATTAGCAGTAGTCTAATATTACTCTGTAGTCTGTACTATAGCAGTATAGTACCGGTATACTGTGTAAGTGAAAAAATGAGTTCTTTTCCAGTTAACCAGTTTGCTGCTGGCTGAACATTAAATGGCCTATAGGCCTATCGTAATTTTGTGTTGGAAAAGGGTTTTTGCCTTTTGTTTTCTTGTTTAATCTTTGGCAAAGTAAAATTAACCTCAATGTTTTTTATCTTGAAATTGTTTATATACCGGTACATTCGATCCTACTAAACTCCGCAAAAGACTTAAAACACTGCGAAGGACAGCAAAGCTGACAAAGGACCTCAAATTGATGTACTAAACACTGCAAAGAACAGCAAAGGTTCTAAAATTGATCTACTCAACACGACAAAGAACTGAGAACAAGAAAGGATTTGGTATCATTAAATTAGGGTTAGGTTAGGGCTAGAGTTAGAGTTGATTAGGGTTAGGGTTTTAGGGTTCTTTGTCGTGCCAGTACCAGGGCTAGGGAGCCATTGCAGAATATGTCTGGCTCCAGCTTCGAAGCTTTCAAACATTACATCTGTGGCTCTAGCTCTGGAGCTACAGTAAATTTTGTTAAGTGCGGCTCCGGCTCCATAAAACAAGTTCGGCAAAGATTTGCTTTAGTCACTCAGACCATTAGGGTTAAAGATTTTTGAAACAAACTTGAAAACTGGTAAGTGATAGCATATAGAGCAGTGCTTTTTAAACTTTTTTGGTCTCGCTCATCCCTGCGATTTTATATACATCCAAACTGGTGAGAAGCAAACTGTTTTTTTGGGCTAAAAATGGAAGACTTGTTTTGGTCAAGTGTTTTAACCATTCAGAGCTTGAGCTAATCATTTCATTTATGGCTACGGCTCCACTACAAATGCAAATTAAGGCTCCAGCTTCGGCATCATCAAAAATGCTTGGCTTCGGGGCTCTGAGCTCCAGCTCCCCAGCCTTGGCCGCTACTTTGCGGTGTTCAGTACATCAATTTGAGGTCCTTTGTTGTCCCTTGCGGTGTTTAGTAGGACAATGTTGGTTAGTTAGTTAGTTGCATATTTATCCTCCTATCGTGAGAAAGCAATCAATGCACTATATGAGCTCGCTTAGGAGTTGCCAGCCATCTGTCTACCACACCAAGATGGGGTAATCCCGCTAAGTGCAATTCCCAACAGCACAGCAAGTAAACTTGCTGGCTTGTTCTCCACACTGTTCGTTCAATGCTGAGCCTCAAGCAGGGAAGCTGTGAAAACTAATGTTAAAGTCATTGGTTTGACCCGACTCGGAATCAAACCCCAAGTCTACACCTCAAGAGACAGACGCTCTATACCACTTGGCCATCTGAGCTGTTACTTGTGTACATTGACTAAACAAATGTTTGAAGGCCTGTTACAGTGTTACCAGGCAACAGTGTGAGAAGTTTTTTTAAATAGACCTAGATTACCGATAATTGGCACTTACCATTCTCACAACCAGTGTTCCCACTAGAATTTTGACTAGCCTAGTGCGAATTTGCCCAAATGATAAATTCATTGAATTTTTTGCCCAAAGATTTCACTACTTTGAGGACCCCTTTTACAAATTTTTTTCATTAAATTTGCTTTTCCAAGATACAAGCTACAGTCTTGCATTAAAATATTCAAGTTTTTTGTTTAAGTTTTTCAGTTATGCATTTTATAATATTAATTTCTGGTTCAAAATCAGTAAAACTTGCCCAAAAATTTCGCATTTTTCTCAAATTTCTCACCCTAAAAGGAACATTGCTCACAACTGTTAATAAGTTTGATACCAGTACAACAACTGTTGGTAAGTTAGCATCCAGAACTGTATTTGCTCGAGTTGGCGAAATATTTTATTTAAACAATTACACAATGGTGCCTGGTTTCACATCAACGCACACTAACATGTGAAAAAATATACACAAAAATTAACAAAATATTGGCTAAAATAAGGAGTAAATTAACACAAAAACACAAAAAGAAATTAATAAATATGACAACAAATACACTTGTGCAGATCCAATTTTTTCAAATGCTTTTTAAATACTTGAAGACTGGTGGCAGATACTAAGTCTTGAGGAAGGTTATTCCAAATTGTAACTATACGATTAAAGAAGAAATTACGAAATTGATCACAACTGGCGTAAAATTTGGATTGATTGACAAACTCATGGGAGCGCAGATTACGCTATACCTTTTTTTGGAGTGAATAAAATAATTATTAAATTGTAAATCAGAAAGATGATAGTATATAAATTTTAAACATCAAAATAACATCGAATTCTAATCTATGATATTCCAGAGATTTAATACCATGCTTACGGAGATGACCAGCATAGGAACAGAACAGTATAATTATTGCAACAAATAAATATATAACGACTGATTTTTTTTTTGGATAGATTCTAATAAATGAGCATCTTTTTTGAAACAGGAATTCCGAACTGGCGAATTGTATTCGAGTTTAGGTCTGACATAGGTGATAAAGGCTTTAAGCAGGATCCAGACATTTTTGGTAGAGAAGGCACGCATAATTTGGTAAGCACAAACGTTAGCAGTGGAAAAAATATGTTGTATGTTATGAGACCATTTGAGGTTTCTGCAAATATACACACCAAGGTTTTTCACAGCAGTAAGGGTTCCCACGCTAATCTTGAAAGTATGGAAAAATAATATTACGTTTTCCAGGCTGAAAAAGTTTGAAAAAAAAATTTTTTTATCCTACATGTTGGTATGGAAAACGAAAATACCTTTCCAGACTTGATTCCGCATTTTGATAATGATTGTTTCTACGTTTTTCCACTTCAGTGTTTGATCTGGGCATGTCATTGAGAGTCTACATTCTGAATAATAGCAGCCAGCCAGTGTATGTAGAATGCTGGTTTTGTAGTTCCTTTTACCACTCAGGTTTTGCAATATTAACTTTGGTTGCAATACTCACTTTTCTTTTTGAATATTTGAGGAGCGTGATGGAGATGGTCGTTTACATCGCCAACGTGTGGGGTAATAGAAAGATTACATTGCATGATGCATAGTGCTTAGCTTTTTTTTTTCAATAACAGTTTCTTCATATACTTTTGATTTTTATTGTCGTTAGGTTGTTTTGTCTTTTGGGCTTGCCTTCATGTATTTTATACCTGAAGTTCTACACCGTTGGGTTATATAACACAATGATGTTTGCCTGGCTCTTCTGTAACGTGTTTCAATAGTGCAGTAGAGCTTCAAAACTACAGTTGTCGCCAGTAGTGCGGGAACGTTTTTTGGACAAGGGGGCTGGAAATGGTAAGATCGTAGTAATGTCTGGGGGGCTAGACCCCTCTTTTTTTGAATTTGTGTTTCAGGAACACTGCAGACTTGTTTTAACTCTGGTATAATAATAACCCTTCATTTTTGAAACTTTAACAGTAATCCCGGTAGAATTTTTCCGAAAATGGTAATTGGAAATAATACACTTTGGTAGGAAGTTATCTTGTTGTAACAATAGACTATACAAAGAAAATGCAACTGTTACTCTTGCTTATAGCTAATGAATTAAATAAAATTGTCCAATAGATTATAATTATTTTTGAACTGAAAAATGACTTTTTGTAGGAAAAAAAATAGGGTCTAAGAAAAGAATAGGGTTCAGATTAATTTCCTTTTTATATACAGTGCAAGTAGATATATTGATGGACTTTGGTGGATTTATGTTATGTGAAGCAACACTTTTAGGATTTTTTAAAGTTTGATTTTTGGTGTTTTAATTGTGCACGACTATATTCAACATGGTTCTTGACCTCGACTTGTTTCGTAAAGATAAAGGTGGCGATCCTGAAAAAATTCGTCAAAATCAAGCTAAGCGTTTTAAGGATGTGAAGCTTATTGACAACCTTGTAGATGCTGACTCTGAATGGAGGAAGTGTAAGTGATCATTGCTATTACATTGTGCGTTTGAACGAGTTACAGTAGTTTTAGTTTGAGTTTGTTTTCATTTGGAATTCCTGCTAAATTTAAATATTCAGCTTCCAATGCTTGGACAAAGTTTCAGTCCTGTTATGTACTTTCGAGTAGCTAGAGACAGTAGTAAACTATGTTGGCCTCAAAACGTTTAGTCCCATGGTTCATACCACAACATTTGTTGTTGCTATCTGTATCTAAATTTCAATTGATTATATACTTCCAATAATTCTAATTCCTGAACGCTTACCGTACCTCAGACTTCGCATTTCCGTCTTTGTTTCAGTGGGCTTATGTTGAATGAAATCTAGAAGAATGATTTTACAAGTATTCATTGGAATAAGTGGCTATGCGCCATGCACAATTTTATAATTTAGTTCGCTCTCTGGTCTTGCCAATATGGTAATTTTTGGCAATTTATTTGAAGGTCGCTTTTCTTTGGATAATTTGAACAAGATGAAAAATGTCTGTAGCAAAAGCATCGGAATGAAGATTAAGAACAAAGAAGCACCTGGAGAGGATGATCAACTTCCACCAGATCTACCTGCTATTGAAAGCCTTACTGCAGATGACCTTTCAGTACGACTCAGTAGTGATGAGCTATACTAGGGCTGGGCAACCTATAGCCTGCAAGACCATTTTATGCAGCCCGCAAGCACTTACAGAAACATAACTCCTACCGTGAACTAAGACCTTTTTTTTGCTCTTCAGTAGATAACATGACATCTGAGGACGTGTAGATTTTTTTTTTTTTGCTCTTCCAATCAGTGTGGCCCTCGGCTTCAAAACTTTTTCAAACGTGGCTCTTCGGCTGAAAAGTTTGTTCATCCCTGAGGTATACGATAGTGTATCTATAATTTAAATAGTTCACTTTTGAACGTTTTGTTATGAGTGTCCGAAAAAAGATTTGAGAAGCAGTGATACAGCTCTGTCTTGCCATGTTGAAATATCGTTTCTTCACCAGTATGAACATAATACAGGATATTTTATATAATTATGATGCCGACGTGGTTTTAGTGTTAAATAATAGTAACATGGTAACACAAGTATGTAATTTTATTAGGCGTATGTTAAGAGCTGCCATAAGTAAAAAGTTTCATCTGCGTGACCATTTTTTGTGGCCCAATACCCTGTATGTTTTTTGCACCATAACCAAAACTTGAATATCATTTACATCAAAGTTGTGATGTTGCCGAATTTTGTTGTGGTCAACTGCCCAGAACAAAAAGTATATACCGGAGGTGTTGTGATTGGTTTAATTGCAACATTTTTTTGATCTGCTAACTTTGGGACGTTGCTTTTTAAAGTTTTGTTTATCCATCTGACTACTAGCTTTTCAATTTAAAAACATCTGTAGAAATTGCAAATTGTTCAAATCAAAAAGATTCGAGTGCTGGTGGACGAAGAAATCGCAAAGTGTGATTCGAAAAGACAAGAACTTGAAAATACTCGCCTTGAAAATTTGCGTGAGATTGGAAACATATTACATGACTCCGTCCCCGTCAGCAATGATGAAGTAAGAAAGTGGCTTGTAGATTATGTCGTTTTGTTCTTGGTAGAAGTTTTTACAGGGTTACAATTGTTCTATTTTGTAAAGTTGATGCTTTTAATTTTTATTTTCTTGTTTTTGGATTATCGCATGTTTAATTCCTGTGATGTTTTATTGGTAAAAATAATTATGAAAAAGTTATGCAGCTTCACGCCACTTTTAAGGCTTCTGTTGCACTCAAACTTACATTTAGGAGCATACCTCTGGTTGTTTGTTTATTTTTAATTCTTTTCATACAATGTCAAACCAAGAGAAATACTGACTCGTTTTAAAATTGCTGCTTTCTAGTTTTCGGTTTAATTCAAAGCAAAAATAACTATTTTTAAATTTTTGATTCGATCAAAAGCCTTAATAAACCAACGACGTGGCTCAGCAGTAACAAAACTTTCAAAACATCACCCAAGAGATTCTTATACTTCATAAAAGCGACTTGTAGCGATTTGCTGTAGCTGTAATATGTAGTACTTTGGCAAATAAAAATTTCATACATAATAATGGAACCCCGAACGGTTAAATCAGTTGAATTTACAAATATTTTACCAGTGATACTGTGTATAGTATTCTCATTACTGGTTCACTTATACAATTTTAATCTTTTTGTAGGATGCTGATAACAAAACAGAAAGAACTTGGGGAGATTGCACTGTTCGTAAGAAGTATTCTCATGTTGATTTGGTGGTAATGGTCGATGGATATGAAGGGGAGAAAGGAGCTGTAGTGGCTGGGAGCAGAGGATATTATCTTAAAGGTGTGTTTTAGCCGTGTTTCGATCAATAATTTTTGTCTGATTTTTGTTTAATTTTTGTGCCCATTTTGGGAGTTGGAGGAAATCACACTGCTACAGTTTCTGTTGACAATATTTATCAAAAACTTGTTGTTGTAGTACAGGGGTGACGAAGTTATTTGCTATCGCGGGCTACTGAATCACGTACCAATGAACAAGCGGGCCGCTTAACTTTTTGGTCATAGAAAAACGAAAATATTGTTTTACAACAGTAACGAACAACCGAAAGTGATACCACAAAAATTCATTTACAATCGTTCGTTTCTTTGCTGAAAACATCGAAATATACGGCTAATTAAATATTGATTGAAAAACAGAATAACAAATCTCTCAAAAAAGATGTAAAATTTGCACATGTAAAATTTGCACATATGGTACTATAAGCCAGGAGCGGATCCAGAAAATTTTGGTGGTGGGGGGATGAAATTTTGAATTTGGTTGAATGTTAACTAAATATTAAGACGTTATACCCAAAAAAGGCGTAAATGAGCCCTTTGAAAAATGTTTTCATGTCTGCGGCGTAGTCAGAAACATTTTCAGGGAGGAGGCACCAAATTTCGACATATTTTCAAGCGTAGTTTTTACTTGCAAATTGTTTTGAAGCATATTGAGAATGAAAAAGACTGTGAGGAGGTGCGGGGGCATGCTCCCCCCAAAAAAATAAAAAATTCACATAGTGTAGTAGCCATTTTAGTAGGTTTTGAACAGTTTTTAGGCAAATTTTGTTTAAGTTTTTTGCCCCTAATTCTGAGTGTTTCACCAATTCTAATGCATTTTGTTCATACATTTTCATTATGTGTGCTTAGGGCGTAAGGTTTGTTGTCATCAAAAAGGTTCAAAATGATGGAAAAATTGTATTCATCAAAAACATGTTTGAAAATAGCTGGTGGGGGAGTATGCATCAACCACAACCGCCCCTGCTACAAGCTCACCAAATCATTTCTGCAAACCTACGTAATCCCTACTACTGTAACACACAAGCTAAGCTCTCACTCAAATAGTTACCCGAATGCTGCACTATGCTGAGAAGCTGCTAAGCACCACGAGATATGTTATTATTGTGACATAACAATGGAAAAACTGCTGAATCCTGAAACAGATGAAAAGCTTGTATTATACGTTTGTATGATTCCTGTGTGATACGCGTGCGGTTCAATCGGTGGCTCAGATTTTGATATCGCAAAGATTAGACGGGGAAAAGAAAGTTCAAGAGTACTGATCTTGCCAAAATGTTCGCGGGCCGCATGTTCGTCACCTTTGTAATGTAGTACCTTCTTGCAAATTTTGCCTGCAGTTCTGCCTAATTTGTTTAAATGCCTATTTCTGTTTCTACTTATGATCGCCAACTGAGCTCCAGTAATTTTGTGATGAATTATAAATTCGAACTAAAACTCACTTTCTAGTTAATTTTCTCAGTACAAATTTATTAGCCATGGACTTGCCAGTAATTCGTTCTGGAAATCATTAAGTCGGTGAAGACTTTTATTGAAAAGAGGAGCTGACGTGGAGGAGAACTAACAGTAGAAAAAGATTTTTCGAACAATGGTTGTCTCTAACGTTGCCGTGCATCTCTGGTACTCCGTCTGTTCAAGTGCTAGAGTTTTGCTGCCAATATAGTGGCAGTTTGAATAAAACATGCTGATGATGGCGTAAGCAAGAAACGGATCATTGGATTTTTTTGTAAATGCTGCTAAATTAACTGTGGTGGATTTTGCTCTTTTGAAGGGTATTGAGCTCCACCATTGGCTGTGGAAGTAAACGTAGTATTTTTCGTCTTGATTGTTTTACGCGACATTCGCTTTTAGGTCCTTTGGTGTTCTTGGAACAAGCACTGATAAGTTTTGCTCTGCAGCGCTTGGCTGCTCGTGGCTACATCCCGTTGTACACTCCCTTCTTCATGAGGAAAGAAGTGATGCAGGAAGTTGCCCAGCTCAGCCAATTTGATGAAGAACTTTACAAGGTTGTTTGAATCAAAAATTATCAGTACTAAATTTTACTCTTTGCTGAATGAGGATATTTTGTTCAGGTTGAATTTCCGTCAATCCTCTCGCTTAAAGCACCGTGTTACATATAATGGTTAAGAAATGGATAGCTCTAGTTTTCGATGTTCGAAGCTGGCATTGTGTGTGACATGGAGTAAGACAATTGTTTTCAGTTTGTTCACGCTGTGTTCGCAGAGTCAGTGACTGATCTTGTTTGAAAAATAGTAGCTGGTGAAGTTGTAGCCTTGATTGGCACAGCGTACAATTCATGCGGAATCCTCGCTTGTCCAGTACTAATCAGTTATCTGCGACCAGTACAGGTTTATGAATATGCAGCACGTGCTTAATTTTTTGCGTCGCATCATGGTTATGCATATTGAGCTGCTGATGATAGTAAAGTTATTTTCTTTTTATTGCAGGTTCTTGGAAAATCAAGTGAGAAAGTGGAAGATGGTGGAATTGATGAGAAGTATTTGATTGCAACAAGCGAACAACCTATAGCTGCGCTACATCGTGAGGACTGGTTGGAACCAGAACGTCTCCCCATCAAATATGCTGGTATTTCATCATGCTTTCGACAGGAAGTCGGATCGCACGGTAGAGATACAAGAGGAATATTCCGTGTTCATCAGTTTGAGAAAGTAAGGAATCACTGCATCTGTTAAAAGCTGCACGTTCATGCATTTGTTTAATTGGTTTGTATTTATTTACGGCGTTTAGCAATTGTTATAAAAACACGTTGTTGAGTAAATGCCGCAAACGGTTTATTGAGGGCAGCTTTTTCCCAGAATACATTTGTGATTCACAACTTTTTAGTTTCCATAAAGTTGTTTTAGAGTTATAAAAAAACATCTCGAATTGTTTATTTGTTTTATTGGTTTTTTGCCGTTATCGTTTTTTTGTTTTTGTTTTCAGGTAAGTTCAATGACTTTTTTGCCGATTGGTTACAAGTTGAGCAAAAAAATATTATGTAACTTGTTTAAACAGAATTGTGCAGACCTGTAATGTGAAGAGATATGCGTAATTGCTGTTAAATTCTGATATACAGAGTAGTAACTGCAATGCTTATTTGAAATGCCCAAGCTTGCGAGCTCAGACTTCCTGGCGCCAGCTTTCATTTCACGATTATTGAACCTAGCACAGCTTGCGCATGATCAGAAATATTCAAGAGATGAAGCTCTATTGCTCATGATGTAAACTATTTCTCATAGCGTGAACGCGTGTAGTTACCCGTAACTAAGCGAAACACTAGTCTCAAACAATGATCGGTGTTATTGAAAATGTGTCATATTAGTTCTGTTGAATATCTCTTGTTGTTAAGTATCTTTTCAAAAATATTTTGTTGCGTATCATGCGGTACACGACAACTGACCGCGAGTCAACTGACCGCCACAAACTGACCGCTGCGACAACTGACCGCCAAAAAGGCTTAATTTATTAACAAGAACTTTCGTCTCGTGGAACCACAACAAATCCTGACCTAACCCTGACCGGACATAACCCGTCCCTAACCGTACCTAATCCTAACCGAACCTTACTCAACTAACCGAACCTAACACCGCACCTAACCTTAGCCTAGCCTATTACTCTAACTTCAAAATTGAGGCTTCAAATTTCGATCTCTAACCCTGACTTAAACATCAGAAGTGATTGAAAAATTTGCCCGGAATGTAATAGCCTTGTCAAGTTATACAGCACTCGAAGCTGTGATTGTTTTCGAGCCTTGTTACTCCCCGCTGTAAGCCTGTTTTCGAGCCTTGTCAAATCATACTGCGCCCGAAGCGCGTTTTTGCAGCGATACAGCGCACGAAGCTGTTTTAGGTGGTCAGTTTGCATGGCGGTGAGTTTTCGCGGATGTCAGTAGTCCGTGTTCTGCATCATGTGCTAATATGGCCGAGTTGGAAGAGCGTCTGTCTCTGGAGCGTAAGACTGGCAGTTCAATTCAAGATCGATTCAAATCAAGTATTCATGAATTGACATTAGGATAACAATTTTCCTAATTGACACTAGCACAGGGGTGTCCAACTCAAACCCGCTAACGTGCCAATTTTTGTTTTATAGTTTTTTCGCGTGCCAACGCTTGGTAAACTATCATCAATTAAATAATTTTTTTTATTTTTAAAAGAAAACTATGTTGCTTACAAAGAACTAAACATTCACAAAAATACGAAAAAAACGGTTGCAGTAGTTTGAGTTTTATCAACAACACGATTAATGAAAACCCTTTTTTGCAAGCATTTGTTCTGAGCTAACTGGCAAAATTGAGCATCAACGGCGTGATGCGTTAGCTGACTTCACAGTTTAGAGTTATCAAGTTTCATGACAGAAAATCCCTGTTCACACAGGTTTGGGTTTCCAAATGGGATCACGTCAATTAACCGTGAACAAATTAACCGGCGACAATTGGTTTTGAACAACTGACCGGCAACAAATTTGCCGGCGACACAAATCAACCGCTTGTTGTTGCTAACTAAAGTTTTTGCTAAAATCCAAATTTTCTGTGTGCTTGACTGGCTCAAATGAGAATCAAACTTTCGACTTGTTGTTATGATGCTCGTTCTTCAGTGTTGGCGTACTTTGTCTAATTCGAATGTCACCTTTGAAAACTCCGCATTGTATCTTTAGGCATTTTCAAGCATTTACAGGGATTTACACGCATTTGATTACAGGCATTTACACGCATTTGATTAAAGGCATTCACACGCATTTGTTTACAGGCATTTACAGTTATGTAAAGGCATTTCCATTTACGTAACTTTAAAGCTAGATGCTGACTGACATTATTATAATGGCAAATAAAATTACTACTACTACTAAAAATTACTACTACTACTGACCCGCCATATTCACATGACTTCTGGAACGTCCATGTTCGGGTGTCAAATGGCGACGCAAGAACCAACAACAAAGTTGAAGGTCACCACAATCGAATAAACAAAATGTTATCAATGCAACACTCAACCATATGGAAATTTATAGAAGCTTTGAGGAAATTGCAGAACATAAACAAAAACAAGATTGAGGCACTCTGTGCCCATGGGCCGCCTGCCAAAAGGAGAAAATATAAGGATCTGAATGCGCGACTTAAAACCATTGTTGAAGATTTTGCAAACCGTGACATATTAGATTTTCTCAGAGGCATCGCCCACAACCTACAATTTGTGCAATAAACTTCCTTATTTGTCAAATAACTGTTAATGTAAATTTTAGTGCCCTTAATTATGTAGTGCTATATGTGTTGTTTTTTAAGTCTTTTTGTTCTTCATTTAAATAAACGGTGTTGTTTTTCATAATAAACGGTCAATTTAGCAAGGTCAATAATTTACCTCCCGGTCAATTTACGTCACGGTCAGTTGGACCCGGTTAACATGTTCGCGGTCAATTGCGCCCGGTTAATTGTCGTGGAATCTTTCCAAATTAAGATGACCAGAAACGAGCGTCTTTTAAAAGAACTGAATATGTTTCTTCCTGCTACTGAAAATATAACTAAAGATAATGCAGAATCAATCTAAAAAATGGGTAGAAACTTTCGAGCAGTTTAACCTTCATAATACATTTTAAACTTTCGTAATTCAAATTTTTTCGCACAAAAATATTATATTTATGGCAAAACATTCGCGGCCCACCTGAAGGACCATCGCGGCCCATTAATGGGCCACGGCTCATCGGTTAAAAAAAGCTGTTTTACAGTAGATCATATTTTGTTGCTGACGCAAAACTAGTCTGTGGTCTGGCAGCTTCACATCTCATACGTCTTGAATCAGGATAGACGAGCAAAAACTGTGATAATCGGAGACTAATTTTATTAGTGCGATACTGCAGCAATAAACTATATAACGATAATTGATTGGTGGTACAGCATTTCAAAATAGCTTTGAAAAAAGCTGTTTTCACATTCGGCTTGAGGAAATACTCTGTCATTACCCTTTTGAGTTATAGGTAGCTTTAAAAAAAGCTGTTTATCCCAGAAGCTTTTTGTGACACACTCATCAGTGGATAATCGTGTCAAAGTGAAAATTCGAGAGCAAGTTGTGGTATAGTGATGAGTGCGTTACGAAAAGCTTATAGGTTAAACTGCTTTTTTCAAAGCTACCTATATTTCAAAAGAGTTATGATAGAGTATTTACTCAAGCCGAATATACTACACAACGATACTTAAAATTGCTTTGTGGCATGTTCATGAAATATGGCAAGAGCTCGCGTGCCACATTTGGCACGCGTGTCACGTGTTGGACACCCCTGCACTAGCAAAATGGAGAACAACTTCAAAAGTTTGCTTGTTCTGTTGGAAAAGACACATTGCAGGATTCCGTAAACTGGTCGACTCTTAAGGCTCGCATCTGGTCGTAATCTGGTAATTCCGTAATCTGGTCGACTCTTAAGGCTCGCATCTGGTCGTAATCTGGTAATTCCGTAATCTGGTCGACTCTTAAGGCTCGCATCTAGTCGTAATCTGGTCGACTCTTAAGGCTGGCAACTCCTAAGCGAGCGCAGTTTTCTAAACTTTTCAGTTGTGTTGTCTCAGTTGCTTTCTCTTGATAAAATATTCCTTCTACTGATTGTAATTGTGGCATTTTTGTGCTCATATTTTCCAGGTGGAACAATTCATATTTGCCGCACCAGAAAAATCCTGGGAAGCATTTGATGAAATGATCGAGACAGCTGAGCAATTTTATCAGGTAAATACGCAGTGTGCACGTGACGTAGTGAATGAACTTCACAACCGAGTGGAAAAGCGTGTAAATTAAAATAGCAGTTTGATTATGATTTGTCAGGTCAAGCTCAAAAATACTAGTTAAAATGCAACACTTCCACGTTTTATTTTGGATTTGCGTTTGATGGTCAAAAAGCAATGGTATGGGACGCATTTTTGTTTCATTTTCTTAAGCGTTAATGTTAATGCTTCGCCGGTTGTAATGAGCAGAAATTAGGAAGCAGAAAGATTAAATTTGCGAGTTATAGATTGTCAGTGCAGAGCGTTTTTATTGTCACTCTTTATAAAATGATCAAAAAATTGTGAATGAGTGAGCAAATCATATTCCGTATGATGATTGAAATTTCGTGTTGTGTTTCCTTGTGTACATATAGTATTTCACTTTGCTTTTGTTACCATGGGTTTTCTATAAAACAACGATCGTGAACAAACTAGATCTTGCTTCGCAATGTTTCGTCATGCTTTAGTATTTTTAAATTGGAAGTTTTTTAATTATTTTCTTGAGTAAAGCTATGTCGGGGTTTACATTGCAGTATGTAAATGCGATGTGTTGTGGTTCCATATAATACGTGCGCTCCAATGACCTCTTCTTTGACCTACACTTTTAATAAGAAAAGACTTTTCGCCCATGTAATGTTACATCATTCAATGTCAAAATATGTTTTTGTAGGTTTCTTTGCTTTCACCTGTTTTCATCTCTTCGGTTTGCTTATTAGGTGTGTTTGGGTGTATTGTCTACGCATTTAAAGTCTGAGTTTCATTTCGCTCTTTGTTATCGATTTCGAATTCAACTTTGACCCTCGGAGATATGACCAGTGTACGCCTATTTCTACAGTTTTTGTCAAGGTGGACTGAAACAATGCTTACCATCTATTCATTACATGCCTTACATTTACACTCTTGGTGGCGGGAAAAACAAACAAGAGTGTAAAACTTAAATGCAAAACTTCGCAAGTTTGTTTAGTATGGCAAAGTCTAATTAAGATTTGGTTGAAAATGTGTTTGCACGCAAAGTAACGTTCAGAGTGATATCTTGCGTTTCATTTTTTTATGAGCTATAGTAGTGTTCGATAGTAGCAATTATGTAACAATAAAATAACATAAGGTACACAGTAACAATTTGCTCTTTCCAGTGAGAGGCTGCAAAAGACCATATGTCCTTGCGTTACGAGGAAGGCAAGGCGCGGTCGCCAAGTCTGCAGCCTCTCATTTATAGTTGACTAAGCAGATGCACTTTTTTGGTAATATAATCAGTAGGCCTACGCAGTACGCACGGCAGAAAACAAATTTACATTACTTGCGAAGTTTTGCATTTAAGTTTTACACTCTTGTTTGTTTTTCCCGCCACCAAGAGTGTAAATAAAGAAACTGATGGCTAATAAAAGTGGTGGTGAAAACTAATAAAAGTGAAAACGGGAAACAAACTTTACCTACGTTTGTTTTCTAGGAGGTGTAGTTTGAATTTTTTTGAAAAGGTTGTATTGGAGTTGTGCACTAGGTTTTGGATATATTCTGGCAAATCGTTCCGTGTCTTAACTCCAGTACATCTGATGGATCGTTTTGTAGCGGATTTGTTAAATTGGGTAACATATAACGAATTTCGTTTGGATAGCTTGGTTTCATGAGTGTATTTCAGAGGTTTGAGCAGAATAGCTTTGCAAGCAGGTAAGTAATTTATTTTGTTTAGCTAAATACATAATTTTGCTGACTTTTAGCGTAAAGACTATGAAGTTTTATAATCGAGAATTGATTATACATTGGTGCTAATTTTACTCTAAAGGTTGGAGCTTTGTTGAAAACTTTTATTATTCGATTTTGTTGAACTTGATATTTATGAAGATAAATTTTTGAAGTATTACCCCAAATCGTCACGCAGTAAATTAGATGTGGGTAAGCTATACTATAATTCGGCGGTTCAAAATAACGTTTTTTTTTTTTTCAAAAACACGGGAGGGCCCCTCAAATCGTGAGGTTGGGGGAAAAACACCACCGAAAAAATTTCGGCGCCAAAACTCCAGCATCCGCTCCGAAAAACTAGTATTTCCATTTTTATTAAAATCCGGGGATTCCCCTAATTTCAATAACATAATTTTTGTTGTTTCTACTGAATTCGCTGTGTTATTTCAAGAATTTTTTGCATTTACATGTTTATATGAATCTTGTACTCATTTTATTTCGTCATCAATGAGGTCATTCACATTTTTGGGGATTTCCCGGTGTTAATTGTCATGAATCCGCAAATTTCATGCTTGCAGCTTGGAATTAAGTGACGTTTACAAGCACAAACATATAGGCCTATAATTCGAGGTCGCAGTCAACTTCACAATACTAAGGGCCGAATTCACCAATTCAGATCAAATCAAAGATAGATCAAAATCAAACACCGCTCAACTGATCGGACTTTGAGAAGAACCGCGCTTTCGTATTCACCAATTAAAATCAAAGTAGAATCAATTGATCCAAGAAGAACAGATCAAATACTAACTTTTTGACATAAAATATTCATTCAAACCGTGAAAGACGGCAAATATTTCAAGATTTTAAGAAGGTTGCGCGCAAAGTGGGAAGTTTTTGCGAGAGGATGTTAATTTAAGGTCGGACCTCGAAGCCTGTTGGTCATTTAGTTCGATTTCCAGAAAACGTTAAAAAGCGCTGGGCCAAAGTGGACTTTTAAGGTCATTTTTGTGAAGGAGTAATTGCTGTAACTGTTTATGACATATAGTTCAAGTTCAAGTTTTATTTCGTTACATAAGAAAATTCAACCACAAAAAACAAGACAACGCAAAGGCACACCGTTAAAGTTATGTGCAGTGTTGTTGAAATTGTAACAGGAAGCTGCGAGAGGAGGACCTTTCGGTCATCGAGTCAAGCAACCACCTTAGTCATTTGGAGGGTGTTGGACGAATTGACTGCATCTCTAGGCTAATTCATAAAATTTAATGAAAAGGGGATATATCAATTGCGCATCGACCTATTGTGAGTGTTGAGTGGTTATCGACCTATTGTGAGTGCGTAGGTGGTACCGGTACTCCATCATTCAGTACCGGTAATTTTTTTTTTTGGTGTGGATATGAAGTGCAGAAGTGAGCTGCCTTAAAAGTTTAGGTTGTCTGCTGATGGGGCTATATCTAGTCTGTAGGAAGTGTCCTACTCTGTGTGGTACGTAAAGTAAAGAATATGCCGTTTGCTTGTTATGGCTATAGCGGCTTTTGATGGCTTTTTCGGTAAATATTTTGATAGGATTGGGCCTACTTCTATCTCGCAGAACCATTTGACTGGATGCTTCCAAAAACTTTATCAACTCCAGTTTCCATAAATATTAAAGTAACCGGTGGATAGACTTGTTTGCTGAAACAAGAATTGCTTCATGAGCGAAATGACAGACACAAATCATTTTAGGCTAAAATGCAACAACTTTATTTATGCTTTTAGCGACTTTTCATAGCTATTCTTTCGTATGGCTATCACGTGTTTGCTACTGCCGTTGTCTTTTTGCTGTCAAAACTGCTGCATAAACAAGGAAAAACGCGAATAACCTTTTTTTCTCCTGACGCACCGATTGTCTGTTGCGTGTAGCCAGTCGTATCGGCTTCGCACCTTTGTTTTAGCAATTTTCAGCTCGCCAAAATGGAAAGAGAAAACTTGATTTTCCTTTGATCCGCCGGTATTGGCCGATCAAAATTGGAGCGGAAATCAGCCATTTGATTCTTCTTTGATCAACAATGAAAGTTGATCCGAGTTGGTGAATACGAAAAGTGCGTTTGATTGCGAGTTGAATCTACATCGAGCTGATCGCAGTTTGAATCGTGTTTGTGAATTCGGCCCTAATTCAGTAGCGTTTGAACAATGAAGTTATTGCAATGTCAGCAAACAATGTTGCAGCTGCTCTTAACTCCCTGCAAGCGAAGGTTACTTTCGTTTCTCGTTATTTCTTCAAACTAGTTCAGTTGATAGCAAGAACGCTGTGCCAGCAAGAAAACCTTGATAGCATTCAGTGCACTTGAGTCGTTAGTTTCGTTTTACGCAATATTAGCAGGTCATACTTTTATGGCACTACCATCATGGAATCAAGGTCGAAATCCATAGAGTACCCTTTAATTGGAAAGCCTGTAGATGACAGTTTTTCTCCTGTACGTTTGCCAACGAGTAAGGATGTTTTACGAAGGTTTTTCTATCATTTTAAAGTGCACGAGATGAATATGAAGAAATGCTGAACCTGGCAATATTTTACTTTGAAAAAGAGTCATTGCCGAGGTTTTCTTCTTGACGACCGGGAGCGCTGCACTGGGCGAGATGGATGTCACCTTGTATTTATTCTCTTAAAATGCTTTTACTGCAAGAACAACTTAGCATGAAGCCAGAATATTTGGAAAAACTGCAAAAGTTTAGCAAATTTGCTGCTGTGTATTGTTCATCTCACTGGTTTCAATCTCCTTTAACTGCAGAAGCAGCATTTAATGATCTTTAATTCTGTAAGAAGATGCTTGAGTGTCGAACTATTCCAAAGATCAAGCAGGTGTCAGACACATTGATTCAAACCCTAAACCGACATCTGTGGTACCTAGCTGAGAACTGGTCCCATTTGCTTTGTGCTCCAAACAATTAACACCAGAATTGAAGGAAATTCTTGGTCGTAAATTATTGAAACTATATCGTGAAAACCAGAAGAAATTGTTTGCACCACAAAAACCGATATTTCCCATTATTTCGGAACAAACTGAAACACTGGACTTGGCTTCTTTTTCAGCATTCCAACCTAAGCATTGGCAATCTTATTTCTAAGCTATGCCCTCGACCGTTGGCCACTATTTGAAGACTACAAAAAGTTGAAGTTTGTTGTCAGCATCAAAGTTACAGATAATACAAAACCAATAAACAATTTTTTTTTCAAAAATGTTAAACGGTTTTTGAGTTATCACAATATGAAATTTTAGCCACTAGAGGGAGACTCTAATGGCGCGTTTACCAAAATTTGTTATAATCGCTTTCTTAGAAGAGCTAAACGTCCAAAATTTTGGTCTAGCGGGGTTTAGAGGTCGAGAAATCCATTTTTGATAACAAATTTGCAGAAATATATGTTCTTGATGGTCTAAATTAGATTTGTAAGTTTTTTTTGTTAAAAACTTTAAGAGCAAATTTTGGAGTGTTGGCAAATTGCTGCAGCATGATTTTTTTTTTAACTTCATACTATGATTTTGGCATAATGCCATAGTAATAACGTTTTTTATTTACTTTTAAATGTGTTTTTGAACCATTGTATTTACCCTGTCCACATGTCCAATTTTAGTGTGCTTTAGGCCCGCGGTTTCTTGGATCTAAATTTTTGCAACATAATCAATTTTTTTGATGTCGTAATTAAAAAAGTGATTATGACATCAAAAAGTTGATTATGATGCAGAGACTAAGACCAAGAACCGTGGGCCTAAAGCACACAAAATTGGACATGTAGACAGGGTAAATAAGCTGCTAGTGGCAGAGCTGTGGTGATTGTAGTATTGTGCCGTAGCGAGATAAGGGGTACACCACCAGCATATGTTAAAGGGGGGGGTCTGAACAACTACTAACCCTTGAATTGTCAAGCTGTTGTTTTTTTTCGATCATTGACCGATTTTTTTTTCGCAATTAGCCAATAACTGAGCTTTTATTGGCCTGTTTGGTCACAATGATCGAAAGAAATGTGCGATATCTTATGCAGTTTTTTCTGGCTTGCATCGTGTTTTAAGCTTCTCAATAGCCTATATGATGGCGCAAACATTTATTTTAGAGCCATATTCTTCTTTGTATGAGTTATTGGGGCTGCAATAAGTTCTGCGATTCCAACTAAACAAGGAGAAACGAAACACGCAAATTGAAAACTGTATTTTTATACGTTGTTCAGTTTCCAACTTCACAGTTGACATAATCATGATGGGTGGCCTTTGCGTAGGCGTCGACTTATATCTAGAAAAAGGCATATAGCAGGGGGTGAGAACTTTTAGAAGAACTTTGTTTTCTATGTTAAAAAAGCGATTTTTTGAGGTACTAGTAGCATTGTCGCAAACCACATGCTAATAGTTTTTTTTTTCTTTATATGTAGCGTGAGCGTGAAATTGCGACAAAGCAATGCTGTGATTTTACGCTGTTATGTCTCGGAACTGCTTTAGCTACTGCGCATGCATTTGACTTTTAATGGGCTTATCAAAGCACCGCAGGGCTAGACATGTGTTGCCCACTTTGGTATTAAACCGGAGGAGGCGCGGCCCCCTTGCCCCCGCCGGATCAATGCCTACTTGGCCAAACTAACTATCGTTACAGTAAGTGTGATGTCGCACACGTCTCTCACGTCATCTGTGCTTACAGGGGAGAGGAGAAATAAGTTCATATCTTTGAAACTTTTGCGACTGCGATATCGTTCTCGCGCTGTCTGTGATATTGCTTTGGACTCCCTTGCCTTTAATGTCAACTTGAAAGTTGAAACAATTTGTTTCTTTTGATGTCTCGAGTGAAATTGTAAAAATAGATAAAAATGTATTTAAAAGATGACCGCACACCACACTTTTAGTAACGTCTTTTGAATATAGTAGATCAGAAAAAAGTACTTTCATGTAAAATTAGTAAAAAATTGACTTTACATGCAGTTTTAAAAAATGACAATAGAACGAGAAGGACAATAACGTTGCATGAAAATCTTGTATTGATTTCCTGTTTTTCTTGTTTCTTTTTTTCTGGCATTATTTTGGCTGTTCGTATCGCAACTACAGCAAACGCATTTATGTGACCTCGGCTCAGCTTTGTTCAATTAAATTTTAGTTGTAAAAAAATGGTCAGGTGTTTTTGCGGCATTACTAAATTTAGAAATCGTTTTTTCTTCAGGGTCGCCGAAAAATGTTTAAAATGTCCGAATCGCACATTTGTCCGAAATTTCACGTTAAAAAAATAAGCCTACACTTTACCAAGCTAAAATTAGTCAAATGACTGAAACAAATAGAACAGAAGCATTTATTCACATCACACAACACCGCGCATAAAAAAGGACACATCACTAAAGTATTTACATACATTTAAACTGTCTGTGTGATGAAGGGGTAGGAAGGGACATAGTCATTTAATCTCTACCCCTGATAAAGGAGAATACAAAGAAGTAGACTTCTAGTTATCCCTCCCCCTGGGTGCGCCACTGAGTGAGGTGATTTTAGCAGTTAGCCTAAACGTAATAAATTCTTTGAATTATATTTGGCAAGGCCAAATCCCGATTTTGTATAGCAAAAATAAATATCATACGCAATGTGATTGCATTGATTGTAAAGGTAATCTTTAAAATCTGACAGTTTATTACAATGACTGGATACCAGTATTGTATTCAGTATATTTTTTGGTTCTGAAATCAGAAATGCCAGCAGAGACATTCTCATTATTTGAAGGATGTGTTACTAACTACAGGTTTAAAAATAGTTGCTGTACTTGCAAAGTCATTCGAGTCTGCTTACTCTGGTTGTGAAACACTATTGTGTTGTATTAATAAGGTTTATCAAGTGTGTAATTGACTGGCGTTGCTACTGAAATAAAAAAGCAGTGTTGGTGTAAACAGCTCAGGGTAGGGATGGGCATTTCGGAATAGTTTATTAGTTTACTATTCCGAAATTATTTCGAATAGTAACAACCGAATACAGATTACTGAATCCTATTCTGTTTTAAAATCAACCTATTTTGCGAAAGATTCAGCAGCAAACCTGCAATAGCTGTGAACAGAGTTTATTCGAAAAAATAACCTCAAAGCAACACTTTGTTAAAACGTGCCGGTATCATAAAACTTTCAGGTGGAGCTGATGTGGTTGGAATACAGAGATACTTGGAAGCACGTAACTATGTGCTGCATCACGCATGCACACACAAATGAAAAACGCTTTTGTGTGTTGCCGTTATTGGCGCGTTGTTAATGCACGCGTGACAAACAATCACAGTTTATAATAAAATGATTGACTTTTCTATGAAATCGAATCCAATTACCCGGTTTATACCGCATAACTATTCCGGAAAGTTTTGGATTCGGATCCTTCTGGATTCGGTATTCTGAAATGTCCATCCCTAGCTCAGGGCGTTTTTTAGTCTCTACATTCTACTTTCCCACTTAAGAAGGCTTCAAAACGACATGGTTACTTAACAAACCTTATCGCCTAGTTTGAAGAAATGGTCATTAAGCATTAAAAGTAAATAAAAAACATAGTGATGATGTCAAAGTGAACAAAAGGTAGTACAGATCTAAAAAAAACTGTGTTGCAGACATCCCCCTACACCTCGAAATTTCAATTCAAAGTTTACGTAAAATAAAATTTAAGAACTGAATTTACCCCATGAAGGAGTTATATTTTGGCAAATTTGACACCAAAAATGGGTTTCTCGACGCCAAAAAAACCCGAGAACCAATTTTTAACCATTTACCTGGCTGTCCTTAAGAAAACAATAATACAGGTTGTTCCAACAGAAACAGTGCAGTAGAAATGTGCTAATAACCCAAAGAAACAAAACTCACACTCACACAGAATACTTGATGTGAGTTTCCAATTGTGTGTAGATTGTGTTTCAGATTAGTTGTTATTTGGGTTATCATGGAACTCTGTATTATGACATCATAAAGTGAGTGAAAAGTACTCAGTGCACTGTTTCTTTTGAAACACCCTGTATTGAATTTAAAAAACGCGTCAGTAAAGTCTCCCTCTAGTGGCCAAAATTTCAAATCGCGTTAACTCAAAAACTGTGTAACATTTTTGAAAATTTTTTTTTAGTCATAATCATTTTCATACTCTTTGTTAAAGTACCTAATTTCGCATTTGCTGACATAAGGTGACAAACCATTTCAAATTATGCATGGAATGACCCAAAGTTCGACATATTCATTGGTTATCTTTGATTATTATGATTAACTGGTCTTTACTCCCACCTGATTTGGTGTCTGAGGACGAGAATAATATGCGCCGAGTTTTATTTGAATTAATTAAAAGCTTGTTACTTGCAGCCCAAGCTATAGCTCTAGTTTCTAGCAATTTCTTTTTCAGTGTTAATTGGTAGGAGTTCATTGTCGCACTCCTTACATCTTAAGACAGCATCATCTGCGTATAAGATTAACTTAAAATTAACAGAATTGGCAGGTCGTTTTTATATATAAGAAAGAGTAAGGGGCCAAGGGCGCGTCCTTATGGAACACCTGTTTCTACTGTACACATGTTTGAAAAATACTTTGCGTCTGCACTAACATATTGCATCCTATTTGAAAGATACGATCTCATTAATTGGTAAACTACTCCTCCAACTCCGTAATGCTCTAATTTACTCAATAATATTTTATAATCAACGTGGTCAAAGGCTATGGCTAAATCCAGAAACGTGCTTGTAACTTTATGCCCACAATCACGTAACTATAATTTGGTTTGGTACGAGTAAGTTACTACAAGGTTTGTGGATCTATTTTTACGAAAACCAAATTGTTGATCCGACAGTACATTGTTTTGTTCCCAATGGGCTAGTCGGATAACCTTTGATGCAAAATTTTTTCAAAAATCTTATTAAACGGAGAAAGAACAGAGATAGGTCTATAATTTTCACTCTTTTCTTACCACCTTTTTTATGTAGGGGTATAAGTTTCTTAAATTTTCTGTAAAAACTTATTGGAAATTCAAGTACGTGCCATTCTTTTTTAATATTTTACTGCTTATTAGCAGTTTATTCAACTTTGCTTCTTTTAACTTTTGCACATGATTCTTAGCTCCAACTGTGGGTTCCAAGTTGATGTAACTGTAGGAGTGGAGCCGTAGGCTTGTGTTGTGCGGAGCCAGAGAGTGAAAGTAAAATCGTTGCGACTCTGTGTTGTTTTTTAGTTCCACTTCGAGTCAGTTTTTTTTTTAACCTCAATTCCGGTCAGCTATAATTTTGTCTCCCATTCCTTGATCTATAAGCCTTGATTCTACAATTTTTACTTCAACTCTCGACTCTGCGAATCATGTTTTTGACTTTGATTATTAAAAATAAACACAGGAAGTCGAAGTTGATGAATCGGATTTTGTTTTTGCTTTCAATAATAGAACAGCATATTACTGTATAAATGGATTATTAATACGATATTCCTAACAACAATTGCCATATAACATACGATAAGGCAAACTGATGCCCGATGATAATTTATAGAGCTGGTGCAATTGTACGAGTACCTATAAAATCATGGTTCACTGACTGTTCTTAACGGATTATCTAACCAAGCGTTTGGATCCTTTTTGGGACGGATTTTATCAAACTCTTTGTTTATCCAGGAACTTGGCATTCCTTATCGCATCATCAACATCGTCTCTGGTGCACTGAATCATGCTGCATCCAAGAAGCTCGATCTGGAAGCTTGGTTCCCTGCATCGGGCGCTTTCAGGGAGTTGGTGTCCTGCTCGAATTGTCTTGATTATCAAGCTCGACGCCTCAGAGTGAGATACGGACAAACGAAAAAAATGATGGAAAAGGTAATTAGTGACAGCATGTGGCAAAGGGCGTCTTACCGAATGATCGTTTTCAGAATTAAGAATTCGAAGTTCAAATAAGCTAGACAGATGCAACGAAAAATGGAATGGTAAATGTTAACTTATTTAACTCGCCATTTCGAGAAAGTATTCTTAGTTCTGATGTCAACGCATAACTTTTATGTTATGATTCTCGCCATCCTTCGATACTTCCTTGCCTTGCTAAAGTCATTGTTGTATTCACTGGGTGCTTGTTACGCATATTTCACGGCGAATCGGCGATAAATCCTGTTCTATTTTTATAAAAGGGGGTTTGTTAGGCCAACTACATATCGTTGGTAAATGGTGCATGATTTCATGTACCGCTCTGCTTCCTCGCACAATGTTTTCGCAGTGGAAGTCTACTAAAGGTGCAAAAAGTTAAGCGTGGTTCATAATCTACGGGGATTGTTACGGCGATATTACACTTAGTTTTTACTTAACATTATCAGTTAAGAGGGTAAATTCTCGGATTCGAGTCTCGTTTGACGTAAACTTTTGAGATTCAAAAAATACTTTTGTGGGCAGCGTGTGTAACAATACGGCTCTACTGCGGCCTACAAGGAATCTACGTAAAAATCTATTCAGCGCTCTTGGCCTGAAAGGCGTGGATTCATTGAGTTTGTAATCTTACGATTTGTCATGTTCGGGATATTTAGGCAGAGTTTGTTCACATGTTGAATGCTACCATGTGCGCCACCACGCGAGTGATATGCGTGATCTTGGAGAACAATCAGACAGAAGAAGGTGTTGTTGTACCAGAAGCACTTCGTCCCTTCATGCCACCAGGTTAGTGATATAGTAGAAGCGTAACAACTGGTTCAACATTAGGGTGTTTCAAAATTTCACCATTTTTGAATTTCAAAACGATTGGGTGATTGTGCGGTGGGGTTTTGAGTAAAAACTCAACACCCAAAATTTTAGCCGATTATGACGTCATATAGAGGTTGCACCCACCCGCCGAAGTTTCGAAAATTGGAAATTTGGCCGATTTCGCATATCTCGCTAACCGTATATCGTACGATGTTGAAATTGGTGTCAAAATGCGCAGAAGAGTCGGTTTCCTATGACCACTTATAAGTGTTGTAAGCTCTATTTGCATCAGAAAACAAGTTATTCAAGAAAAACTACTTTTTGCTAAATTTTCGAACTGTATGAATAGATGTGACACTTTTTTCGACGATATGCAAAAATTATACAGTTAACATGTAACGTGATAATTGATGATAATCGCCTGATAAACTGTCGAAACTAGGAACATGCATTTTAGCATGCTTTATTCAATTCAGTGCACGAAATAATCGTAGTTTTTCTCGAAAATTTATGAAAGCACTAGCGGCAGCAGCAGCGCTGCTGTTCCGCTGAAAGATGCTTGCTTTTACAGTACACTGAAGTATTGCTTTTTTCGTACGATTTGCAAAATGTTTTTGGCCCTTACGTACACTTTTACCATTTAACCCAAATATTTCATAGCTTTTCCAATATTCTGTCTGTTTGAAAATTTTAATAACAATACGAACAACTTTCCAACATTTAATTGCGACTGAAATCGACTTAACTCTCCATGTTGCACAGAAAAGCATGTAAACGAATATCAGAACGGTTCAGTTGAGATGGCTTTTCACTAATTCTTTCTTGTATCAGACCCTTAAGTTTTCCAATTCTTCTTTCAGTGGACCGGTTGTTGTTGTCAATGGATTTCCAAAAACTAGGATGGATGTGAGATGCTGTAATACATGGAGCGTCTTTGCTTTTCAAGGTGAAAAAATGTTTCAGTTTTTTAGTTGGATCTTGAAGAAACAGGCGAACATCCACAGACTGAGGAAAGGAGCGAGAAGTTTTGATGGCTTCTGTTGTATATGGTGGCAGTTCAGAGTAAACACTTAGAGCAACATTCTTCCAAGAGAGCCATTTCGAAGCATGCTCCAGGAAGTATTTCATGGCTACGTTGGCAACGGCAGGTTCAATCTGGAGAAAAGCAAAAAGTAGGTCGCGCTGAAAAAGGTTGAGAAAGGGCCCTTCTGGAACTCTGGGGTTCAGATGAATCATCAGAAAAGAAGGGACATAGACACAGAGTATGTAGGAAACTATCTTTTGCAGTTTCATTTTCTGGTCTGTGGATAAATTCCCAACATTAAACAGAAGAGTTCTTAGGTATCCATTTGCCGTTGTGATCCATCGCGAATGACAAATTCTTTCTTGTTTGTAGAGCAAAAGATTCTTCAAGTTTTCCGGTATGTCTGTGATAATATAACAAGCCAAAACTAGCATGCATACTTGATCTGACCTGAAACTATTGTCCACTGCACCTTTTTGCTTTTGCTGTGAAAACCACTCCAATTTGGCTTTGAGGAGGACTGCAGCAATGGGTGTAATGGGGATATCGAGTTGATCACGTGGAACTAGGTTTTCAATCCTTGGCTTCTCGATAGGTGGTATACTATTTAACAAAGCCCCACTCTCCAACGATCCAGGACCCTTCCTCTTTCCTTCAGTCATGGATATTACATGCGTCAGATAAATCTCATTGACGTGGAAGAGACACTCAAGTGTATGGATATCATGACCAATGTCTTCATTGAAATATTCTGTCAAACGTTGATTTACTCCAGAAAATTTTCCTGTATTCAGTGCGGTTGTGTCAGCCATTATTGAATGCACCTTTTTAAGATACTTGATGTTAATTTCCTCCTTGATTGTGCAGAAAACCGCCTCAGCAGTAACAGCCATGTCTTTCGGAAAGGATTTTACATGCATAACGCTTTCGCATCCACTTTGGGTGTCATCTATAAATTGGCCCAAAACTACATAGCGGTCAATTTTGTTGACTATTCTGCCGTCGTAGCATAATTGCAGAGCGGGAGCAGCGTCTAATTTAGCCTCACTCAATGTCATAGACTTCATACGAACAGCTTCTCGTCGGCGATGAATGGTGGCAGGTGAGGCGGATATCGAACCCCGGTCAACGAGTGATGTTAACTGATCTGATTGCTGACGTATCGATGTCATGCGACGATCTGCGAGAACGCAAGATTCTTCACTCACAGAGTATATACGAACTTTCTTGTATTTCTTTCCACCAGTATTCTCACTAGGCTTATATTCCTCATCTTCAATCATTTCCTCATCTGATTCATTAAACTCGTCATCTTTCCGGTAAACTGGGATAAATTTTCTTTTCCTCAGTTTCGTGGGCATTAGAAGTGACTCCGTCTCCTGCAGTGCACTCGAATTCACACCAGAAGTGTTGGGCTGCTCAGCAATCTCATCTACCAGCTTGCGACGATGTTTTGCCTTTTCATTTTCAACCCTACCATAACTAATATCCACTTTACTGATGTACATGTTTCTCTCGCCTCTTTGATCCTTGAGAAAACAGGCCTCTGCTTCCGGAATCCGGTTTTCTGGAATGCAACTACACAGCACTTTCTTATGTTGAACTATCGGAGTGTCAGCAATGTCACACTTATATCGGCATAAATCAAATTGTTTTTCTAACCACTCCTCTTCAATTTTTCCCTCCCGATTTTTTGCTCTCTTTCTCGCTGCATTATATCGGTTTACCGTTTCTTTCAGTTTCGTTGCAACTCTTTTCTCACTAACCATAGGAAGCCCAGCTTTATGCCACAATGCAACAACATCTCTCACAAGATAACCCTTCGCATCATGAAAACATGGAGTTTTGCTTACAAATCTCTGGTTCGAGTCACTTAGATTCTTTCGTAAATAAGAGAAATGACCAACCACTTCTGAATTCGATGGCAGTTTGTTCTCCTCAAGCTTATTAAAGATTTGCACAGACTTACTAACTTCAGACCTCAACTCCATTTTCAAATCGCTGAAAAGGAGCGCATGCTATCGGTGCGGGAGGTCTGGGTTCGATTCCCGGGCCGGTCAAATCGGCACAGTGTCGCCAACGACTCGCCACCGTTGCGACGTTTCTTCGGAGCTGTGTTGCCCAGGCGCTAAGCCGCGGAGATGGGCCCCGCAACTCGTTACACGCTTCGGCGTAATACGGCGAGTATAATGAAGATTTGATTTGAAAAGGCTGCACGAGGTTTTTTACTGCAATAATCACTAGCCTCGAAGAGGGTCCATCATTACGTCATAACTTTTGAGATAGTGGAAAATAACCGCAAAAAATACAGACAAACTTAACAAGAAACAAAAAAATATCACGAAAATAAGTTTTTCTTGAATAACTTGTTTTCTGATGCAAATAGAGCTTACAACACTTATAAGTGGTCATAGGAAACCGACTCTTCTGCGCATTTTGACACCAATTTCAACATCGTACGATATACGGTTAGCGAGATATGCGAAATCGGCCAAATTTCCAATTTTCGAAACTTCGGCGGGTGGGTGCAACCTCTATATGACGTCATAATCGGCTAAAATTTTGGGTGTTGAGTTTTTATTCAAAACCCCACCGCACAATCACCCAATCGTTTTGAAATTCAAAAATGGTGAAATTTTGAAACACTCTATTCAACATATTTAATTAAATAAAGTGGCACAAAGTTGTTTTTTTCTGCATTTTCGGTCAATTGTCGATATTGTGGTGAATTGCAACCGGACCTATCAAAAAATTTGATAAATACTGCAATGTTGGGCCAGGCCTACCTCAACTTTTTTACCTTATTTGGGATTTTTGCTTGCCTCGGCCTCCGTGGATTTGTTCCCCGCCTCGACACCCGAAAAAGATTTGGATGAGCTCAGCAGAAACATCGATGCTCGATCAGTTCACCTCCCATAAGTTCCGTATTAGGCAAATGTATGCGCTCATGCAGGTTCGCTCAGTTGTTGAAGATGTCGGTGCGGAAGGTCTGGGGTTAGATTCCCGGGCCGGTTAATTTGGACACAGTACCGCTAACGGCTCGTCCCCGATGCCACGTTTCTTCAGAGCTCTGTTGCCCAAGCACTGAGCCGCGGAGATGAGTCCCGCCACTCGTTACACGCTTCGGCAAATTCGGCAAATTATAATCAACTTTCAATAGTGCAGTGCTTCTCCATTTTTTTTGCATTATGCCCACTTATAGAGACTCTCATGACCAGTCGCCCCCAGTTCAGCCATAAAATTTTTTTGTCGGTATTTCATTCGCAGTGGCTACAGCCATCCGCTGGTCTTGAAGTGCTTAATTACCATTAATATTTCTTGCGCTTCTGTTCCCTGGTTAATGTCCCCTGGCCCCCGGGGGGAGCAGCGGCCTCCGTTTGAGACCCCCTGTCATAATGCTAAAACGTGTAGTCTTTTTCAGAATACAGAGAGTTCATCAAATTCACTCGCCCTGCGCCCATCGATGAAGAAGCGAAGAAAAAAGAGGCGAAAGCGAAAGGAAAAAAATCTGGCCGAGGGGACCTGACAGACAGTTTAAAAAATCTTAATGTTAAAAATTAATTTTGAGAATAGTTTAGTTCAAAAAAGGGTATTCATTGTTTCCGCGATCTTCACTCGTCAATCACTTGAAGTTTTTTTGATCACCGTTGTGAAAATTGTAAAACTATTTCAAAAATTCCATTATGTTTGTAAATGTATTGTGTTAGTATTTGTGCATAGCTAATTTGAACGTAAGAACTACCAGCTTTTTAAAAAAGCTTTTGGGTTTTACTAAAGAAAAAACTTATTGTGTTGTTGGAGAACTCTTTCTGTGACTGCTCCACTCTCGCATTAACACTTGCGGTTGCAATAAGTGAAACATTACGGTCATGGTTGCCAGGTTGAAATGGCCTAGCAACCGCTGATGCGTTCCCGAGGGACCGAGAACAAGCAATACATTGTTTCTGGTGTGCAGTCGTGCCAATGGAGAACTACTCTTGTGTTTTTTTAATACTCGCTAAATTTAGAAAATTTTCGAATCAAAAGTTATTTTGTAGAATATTTGTCAGAAGTTTCAACAAAAAATGATAAATTGAAAAACTACTGTGTAATTGTGCAAACGAATTCTGTGTGTTTTTGTAACTCGCATTTTCGATTTCGCGCGTTGTGCTCGTGTTAGCAATTTTTCGGTGTGTAATTTAGGGTGATTTATGGTATATGGTTGATATTATGAACCCTTTTTGAAAATCTTGAGCGAGGTAAAAACAAGAACATTCTTCCAAATTGAGCAGAAATAAAACTTGGATTCTGTTGTACTTTTTTCATACTTGTCACCAGTATGTACTGCCCATTCGCATGATTTTGAGCCCAATTAGCAGTTTACAAACCCAAAAGAACTGCTGCGATCGTGAATAACCGGCTCCATTGTGCTCTACTAAGTGCCTGTATCCATTCCGATTTCTTAATTTTTAAGAGGGCGTTTTCAACTCTGGGCCCAGCGACAAAAATAATAACTGATAAATTGGCGAAGTTTCTTGCAGCATTGCCGATACCAATTGCATCGTCATGGCTTACAACGATATATCAGGCGTTTTGGAAAAACCGGGTCCCCGACATTTGGGCGCCAAACGCGTTTTTTTTTTCAACTTTTTGTTAACCTTTTTTTGAATTCATAAAAATTATTTTCTGTTTGCAACGATCTTATTGAATATATTAAGATGTATTAATTAGCGGTAACGTATATCGAAAAAAATTGAGCAAAGTGAAGGTCAAGTTAGCGATAAATTCTCATTTCTACGATCAATTGTCTAGCAGCCTGAGAGAGCGATTGGAAGTTTTAAGATGTAAAAGGAAACTGCCGAAGCAGTGTAGGACAGCGAAATGAAAAAGAATTAACAAGATGCAGCGCCATTGTGATTTATAATTACTCTAAAATGGATTGATGTTAAAAAAAATTATGAGTCGGGAGGTGGGCATTCCGCAATTTGAAGCACAACTAACGCAAGTTTGGCAATTGCGGAAGTTGCGAAGCGCTTTAACATTTTTAGTCATTGCGTTATGCTTCAAAGTAAACGCTGTTTACGCTTTTATTGCGCTGTAAACTGAAAAAATGCAACAACTTGCGCTTTTATTGCGCTGCAAACTGAAAAAAGTTGGTTGCGCTTTGTAAGGTTAAGTTAAAGATGCTAAAGTTAAAAAGCAAAGAACATAAAATGTCGGTTATTCAGTGAATAAAGGTCAGTTTACATTAAACGTGAGTTTTATCGTAGTGCAAATTTTCTGCGAGTTTTGACCTATGCAGTTGACTGAAATATTTTCTACGGAATTCGATCCCAGCACGGTTTTTTTTTTGTTGGTTGTTCTGCAAAGCACCTTACGATTGTTTCCTAGAATGCCGGGTAAAGGGACGTAGCTTTTTATGTCATAACCCCTAACTGCTTCGCAACCCACCTTCATGCTAACCGTCACTTTCCTTCGAAAAATAGTATCGCATTTAAACTGTTAAGGTAACCGTACTCTAATACTAAAATATCTTTTTTGAGAGCAAAATGTCCGAGCTTTTGATCTCTAAATTTGTGGAAGATTAGTTGTAGGCCTATTTATTTGAGAAAAAAGTAGTAGGCCTACTGCAAATGTTCAAAAGGATGATCACTTTTCTAATTGCTAATACATTTTATAAGTTTGCGCTGAAATTCATCGTATTTTTAATTAACTGCGATAAAGTGCTGTTATTGCAGCGCTAACACTTAATCGTGTTTTTGCTCCATTTTTTTGTCCGAGCATGCGAACCATTTTGTATTTGCTAAATTATGATCAGTTTCGTGTTGCCGCTGAGCCTACAGCTTGCAGGTATAAGCGCCCAAGACTACAAGAAATTGCTGATTAAATTATTTACGCATTGCGCTTTATTAAAGTTTTCGTGTCGGAAGTTGCGTTGCTCTTTTACTTACGTAATAAATTGATTGCAAAAGTTGTGTTGCGCTTCAGCGCTCAAAAATATTTGATTACGAAAGTTGCGTTGCGCTGCAGCTCTCAAAAATATTTCATCGCGGAAGTTGCGTTGCATTTCATTATTCCTAAATTTTTTTGCGCTTCGGTCTATTCAGAAAAACTGCCCTCCTCTGTTATGAGTTAGCTGTTATTTACACACAAAAATATGATCGATTTCATTCGTACATTACATTGATCAAGTACCTCTCAAAATCATGTAATTTTTTTAAACGAGTACCGGTACTTCCTTACGTTTTCATTAAAAATTTGCTGCATGTTAATCACTCATTACCGTGTCGTTGCAATTGTCTTATTCTCACGCGCTTCTGTCGTTTGGGAAGATTGCAGCAAAAATGTTTTAACTTTTAGATGTTTCGTTTTTTTCGTTAATTTTAGAGCCTAGAATTCAACACCTTGCTGCAACGCCCGTTTAATCTTTGATCTCGACGAGTGGCCTCTCGAAAACAATGATTTTCGAACTCTGCAAAAGCGATTGCGCTACAATTTTTAGACCTGTCAAGGTGGGCATGCGATTCCCATTGATAGAAAGAGGTACTTGATCAATCGAAAATACGAATGAAATGGATCATATTTTTGTGTGTAAATAACAGCTGCCTCATAATTTATTTACTCTATCAAACATGAATCCATTTCAAAGTATTCACAAATCACAACTGCGTTAAGCATCTTGTTAGTTTCGCTGTCTTATATTGCGTGGACAGTTTCCTAGTAAATCTAAAACTTTTAATCACTCTCTCAGGCTGGTAGACAATTGATTGTAAAACGTGCGTTTGCACGCGGACGTATTTCGCGCCTGAATGTCTGCGCCCAGATGTCGTTTTTCGGGAAAAACATGCACTACTAGTTCGCTTCGCCATGGGATCATTCCCAGAAACGCTACTAATTTGGGATGGCGCTGGCTGTCCGAGCGGCGAGTGTAAGCTTGATGACCATCTTTCTAGATGGAATATAAATGTCAAATTTTGCTGTGAACGTACATTTTCTGTATTTGAATTTTTCCGAGTTCTCAAGTTTTTGCATGAATATCGACTTGAGTTTTTGCCCATGCATTGACTGATTGAGGCATGGGATAAGGGGGTCCCGAATCCAGGCATCTTTACATTTCTAGTTATAGATACCGGTAGGCCTACTAATAAATCAATTCCTGCTCGACGCCTAAAGCTGCAAGATGACGCTTTTTATTCCTAGCTTTCTACCCTCCGCTAGAAATACTCGGATCCGCAACCGCCATGTGATAAATCACTGCCACCTTATTGCCATTTTTTGATAGTTTTAAGTGTGCTTTTGCTACAACTTTGCATTAGGGCGTGATGATAGCAAATGTAGGGTTTACCCTGCAATATTATTGGTTGTGACAATACAAGGTAGCTGCAGCTAAAAAGGCCCATGCGCCATATCTCGAATATGGAATGGATAAAAAATATCAAATCTTCATTATACTCGCGGTATTACGTCGAAGCGTGTGACGAGGCCCATCTCCGCGGCTTAGCGTCCGGGCTACACAGTTCCGAAGAAACGTCGCGGCGGTGGCGAGCCGTTGGCAACACTGTACCGATTTGACCGGTCCGGGAATCGAACCCCAAACCTCCCGAACCGAAAGCGTGCGCTTAGCAACTGAGCTAACGGCCGGTTATATGGAATGGATTTAAAACTTCAATCCGTTTTCTGTAGAAAGCTGTTCTGCAACTAAGAAATCTGGTATAGTTTCATAGTTAGGTTTGCTAAATCACCGGAGTTAGGGGAGAATAATTTTTTTGTATCTCATTTTGAAACTTTTTGTAATTTCAGATTTTTTTTTGCGGACCGTAGATTCGTAGTTTTCATTGCTTTTCACCAAAGTTTTTAATGCGGGTAGAAAGTGGAAGAGCTGTAGATTTAGGACAAACCTATATTCTAAAAATTTTGTTTGCATATCAGTTCTTAATAAATATGATGAAGGCTAATAATGTTGGTAATAAAGTCCACCTGCAGTGTCCCTTTTTTGCGGTATAAAATGGGTCAAATTTTGCAATGACATCATAGCATGTTTTTATGACATTATCAATTTGATTAAGAGAGTTTGCAATTGTTTAAAATGCAACTCACTTGCACAACTTGATCCTCATATAAAGGTATGAAAAATCGTTCATCAGTACAAATATATTATTTGGCAATGACGTCATATCTGAATGATGTCATCAATGCAAAAAGTTGGGTGCATGTGAAATTTAGGCTGTGTAATACTGACAGAGCTTCAATTTTTTCCAAAAATGCTTAAAACTGAAATAATTACATGTCTTTTCATGCGGTCTCTATTGTCACTGGTGGGCAAGCTACTTTTAAAAAGGAACTAGTTACAGTTACAAGTTAGGCTACTTCGCAAAAAAAGTAACGTTGTTACAGCTACAAATTTAAAAAAGGAATTAGTTGCAGTTGCTTTTTTGCATGCTGCAAAACCAAAAAAATATCAATTAACTTGTAGGACTAGAGCTGCATGGTGTGTATTCAAACCAAAATCATTCATCTTTATAATGAAACCAAACGGAAGTAGGCTACGATTCTGATACAACAAACGCTACAGTAATAACAATTGATTGCCTTTCAAAAACGATAACATTTCAAAGTGATTAACTGATTATACATTACCAAGCCCAGAGCGCTTCGGCTTTAAAAGGTCTTTTTTAATACTGAAAAGTCGTTCAACTGCAGCACTAGAAGCAGGGACATGGCGAGAAATTTTAAAAGAGGGGAGGGCCCACTAATTCGACATTTTTTCAAGCGTAGTTTATATAAGGCAGAACTAATTTGAAGCTAATTGCGAAACAAAAAAGGCTCTAGGGGGTCCGGGGCATGCTCCCCCGAAAAATTTTACATGCTGTAATGGCTGTTTTAGTGATTTTTGAATAATTATCAGGCAAATTTTGTTTAAGTTTTATGACCTTAATTATGAGAGCTTCGCCAAATATAATCCATTTTGTTCGCACATTTTTGATTATGTGTGCTTAGGCTAAGTCGTAAAGTTTATTGCTATCGAAGAGGTTCAAAATTATGAAAAATTGTACTTAATAAAAATATTTTTGAAAATGCCAGGTGAAGGGGATAGGTCTACTTACCCCTAATCCTACTTTTGGATCCGCCCCTGGCCATAAGCTACAGAAACCATCGAAAGAGTCTGGCATACCGGTAATTCAGTCACTTAATTGGCAGCATTAATTTTGTTCTTTTTTACTAAAAGAAAAGTTAAAAGGGGATTACCCTTTTGACTCCTCCCCTAAATACGCTCATGACTAGAAGAAAGAGCAGTATCGTAATGAATTAAAAGTTCCATAAGTTCTTCGTGCATAAGTATCGTAATGAATTAAAAGTAGGGAAAAAAGTGATATAACTAGGGCCATTTTTTTTTGACCTAATAAAATATATTTTTGACTTTATTTTGACTTAACCGCTTCCGCGTATTATTTATGTCTTGTTGCACTTTATTAATTAAATATGTTTTATAATCTGCAATTTACATAAGTTTTTAAAGAAAAAAGTAGCCTACTTTGAACATTTTCTCAATTACTCAGTGTTGAAGCTAATGCAACCAAGCGACGCATGACGTTAAAACTTAGGATAACGAGCCATTGTGTGTACCGGTATCAATTAGTGTGTAATACAAAAATTGCGTTGCTATCGCAACTGTACTGTACACTAACAGCATGTCTATGATTTTTTAACGAAAGCCACGCAGTATAATTACAAGGACGTTTTATTGTAATTCAGCATTATATATTTTTTTACGTTCTTAACATCAAAATTTCTGTCTTTTCTCAGTAATTTAGTAAGCATAGAAAACGACCTCTCAACAGCAGCAAAGATTGGTTGGGCTTTTTGCAATAGTGCGTAGCTTGTTGGGTCAATTGTCAAGTTGGTACAGTTTATTATTGTTTCTAAATCAGAGTTAGATAGTCGTTTGTTAATGTAGTCTTTAATTGCGCAAGAATCATCATCGAATTGCATATTCTTCAGCAGCCCGTATGCTTTGATTATTGGGCAGGCACTTCCTTCTAAGAACTCTACGTTGGCTGCTAGAGTCCGATATTGATTTGTTTTAACCAAGTCCGAGACCAAACCTTCTACATTGATAGCGTCTTTTGCTCTGCTGACTAAGAGGCCTGCACTTGTCCAATTGTTGACAATGGTACGAACAGCTGGAAGGTTCTCACTATAATACAAGGCAGCTCTAAGCCAAGTTGCCCATCTTGTAATTACAGGGTCGGGAGGAGATGGCAGATCAGCATCATGAAAATCTTTCTTGCGATCTTTGTTTTTGATTGTTGCTGCCTTGATCGTTGCTATTACTTCATCAACATTTGTAAAATGAGCACGCACACGCATAGCGCAGTTATGTAGTAAGTGCGCAACGGAGGTGACATGCATCAAAGAAGGGTATAATTCCTTTAATGTCTTTCCAGCCGAAGACATGTACGGAGCAGCATCAGTCAAGAACAATGAAAAATTCTCGCGTTTTATTTCAAGTTGTCGCAATATGTCATCCACAGTGAGCAGAATAATACTGCTATTAACATTGCGACCGCTGTCAAGTGGATGGCAATTAACGAGGAATGTCTGATTTGGAGCATCTAAGCTGCCCACAAGCACAGTAATATACTTTTGTTTAGCGACCTCTGCTTTATCCACAATCAAAACAATTTTTGTGTTACGAAGTAATTCTTGAATTTGTTCCTCTTTTTGGGATGCCAATTTAGCAACACATGCCCGGGCTGCAGTCTCCGAAGGCAATACTTTTCCCATTCTAGCAAACAGAGACTTTAAAGAAGGATGGTTCAGTTTATGAAGACGGATATGTGCAGCTAAGAATGAAGAAACAACCTGTTCCTTGAAGTTTACTTGATCGAAATGAAAAAATGTTTGCTTACTTTGAGATTTGCTCTTCGTCTCCAATTTTCCTTGGAGTAGCTTACTTTTTCGGTGGCTTTCCACAAAAAACTTTTTGTCGCATTTGACTAACACGTCGCAAAGGTTGCATCGCAAGTCGCCGGCAGGAGTTTCCGAAAACTCATCCGGATATTCCTGGCAAGTTTGCCTAACTTTCGCTATCAAAGATTTGGCTTGTTTTGGCATTCTTTGCTTTGCCAGCTACAACTTAAAAGACCACGTGTAAAGAGCGCAAGGCTTTTATAGGATTGGATTAATTGTCTAACAATTATGTATTTATGCATCAACGATGACGTTTCATGCATAATAAGTGCTATTTCCTTCTCAATTACCGCACGCATTATAGTGACGATAGCGCAAATATTGCAACTTTTTCAAAAGTTTAAAATCAAATAAAACTGCGCATAAAATTTTAATAGCAGCTCAAAAATTCAAAAAAATATTTAAAAAGTATAGATTTGTTCGTTTTTGTAAGGAAATTTTTGATAAAGGCAATTTTGACAAATTTTGACTTTATGCAAGATTTTGACTTTATTTTGACTTATAAAATCTACCGAAACAGACTCCTGAACACCTGAAACGAACGTTAGTACACATTTGGTCATGTAACAAGGTCCTGAAAAAATTTTGACTTTATTGACTTTAGCGGGCCCTAGATATAACCAATTACCGCCTCATCTCTATTCTTTAAACTTTCTCTAAAATTCTAGAAAAATTGATTTGTGTTAGGACAAGAAAATTTCTGCACAAACATTCAATATTATCTCCGACCCAGTATGGTTTTAAACCCACGCACTCGACCTCAGATGCTATGCTAGACTTTTTAACTTCTACCTTAGACAACATTAATAACCATCAATATACAGCACTTTTGTTCTTAGACCTAAAAAAAGCTTTTAATACTGTTGCGGCAACCCTCTTTCCGAACTTTGTCTATGTTTTGTGTTCAATGTGGCAACACTGCTTGTGGTATTTTCGCGCCTTTTCACGGTCTTTGTTCATTGACTTTGAGTCGTATGATGAGAAACGGAGTTACCTGATTGATTGTGTATATTAGGCCTTGTTATACAGTGCTCTATCTTGTCGTCTCGTGATACCTAACGAAGAACTATGTAAAAAATTGTCTGTAAATATAATTATGGTAGTAGATTGAAACTGGAATGTCTTCCCGTGCAAGCAGGTGCCGTTTTTGAGATATAACCATTTGAATATTGAAAAATTTAAGCGGATGAATATTATTGCGCTTAAGCGCATCACTGCTTTTTCGTCATTAGGTGTTGCCGTGTATAGTGTCTATATGTTTCTTGCTCAGTGTTCGATAACATTTTAAACTGAAATAAAAAAAATATTTAATACATTGATTTTTAAGTAAAATTGTAAGCTGAATTTAATTATTTTTGTTTAATTTTTACATGAAGTGACAGCATTTAACTCATAAAAAATTAATTTATGCAAGTTAAAATTTGGAAACATGTTCTTATCAGCTGTTCGTCATAGTTACGCCAAACCGCTGATCAAGGTAAAACAAGGAATTAGTGGAACTGGCAGTCTACAAATGCTAGTGGCACAAACTTAGGTAGGTTTAACTGCTGAAGTGTAGAGATAGGTAAAATTAAAAAGTTGAAGCGGTATTATTAAACCTTTTTAAAAGTCAGTTTGCCTAGCTTATCGAAATGAGTAATAGGTTTACTAGCAGAAAAGCCATATAACCTACGTATTTGTATACTCTGTTGCTGGATAGGTTTGTGAGGAAATGATGATAAAAAGTCAGGCTGCAGTTACGTACTTTTTGTGGTAATCCAGTATCTGGGTGCAATTCCTGCGGACAGACTAGTTTTCTAAGCTGCTCAGATGGGCGAGTGATTAGAACGTCCGCCTCGAGAGCTGTAAACTTGGGTTTGATTCTAGATCGGGTCAAACCAATGACTATAAAATTGGTATTCACAGCTTCCCTGCTTGACGCTCAGCTTTAAACGGACAGTGTGGAGAACAAGCCGGCAAGTTTACTTGTTGTACCGTTGGGAAAGGCACTTAGCGGGATCCCCCCATCTTGGTGTAATTGACAGATGGCCGACAACTCCCCAGCGAGCTCGTATAGCGCATTGATCGCTTTCTCGTGATAGGAGGATAAAGATGCAACTAAATACAAAAATACTCCACCAATACTATTGGTGCTAATAGATCTTATTCAGCTTGGCACTTATCATTTTCATTTATCGGTGAGTAATAATTTAAAGAATCAATGGAATACGTAATTGTTCACGATGATGACGCCTATGAAAGCGATTCAAAAAAGTTAACTGCAACAAGTTTCAACACTCTAAAGTAATGTGCTTTTAAATGGTTTAGTTTGGATTGTACTGAAAAAGTTATTGCTGCTAAAAATTTACAATTATGGGATATGAATTCATTAACTGATCTGTCACCCAGCGCCGATAGGCATGGTTTTCATCAACAATGCTATTTTTGATTTACCAATGAAAGAAGTATTGAAAGGCGCGTATGCCCATGTTCGAATTCTAAAAGAAATTTCCAGAAGATGATTCTCCTGAAAGAATTGAAAGTTTGTCCATACAAGCGTTGCGGCCATCAAGTTTATTTAGCATTTGTGAAAAAAGAAATCAGTGACTTGGCAGAGGCGATGATCTCTGCTTTTCCATCCACTCCAGGAAGATGTCTTTCAATATTTTATAAGCAATATTTTGTAAGCAGTCTTTCAATATTTTGTAAGCAATTCAATATTTTTTAAGTAAGCAATTCAAAGCAATTCAATATTTTGTACGCAAGTTCTGATGGTTCTGTGCTACGCAAGCCTCTGCTTTCCCTGCTTTTGCCCTGTTGCAGCTACAGTATATGGTGTCTACTTTATTAGCTGTACCCGTAGATTAGATTGGGAAGGTCATTTAAACACTTTGGAGAAGAAAACTCCTTTGCTGCTTGCCTACGATCGTGTGAATTATTCTCGCTACGTTCCTGTATATTTGCATGAAATGCGTGAATTTGAAAAAACACACCCATTTGCTCATGAGCATTTACGTGCTGGTGAATTTGCTATTCAGCAACAAGATCGGTACGGATTGTTCGCAACAGCTGCAGATCAAGTGATTGAGCAGACTGTTAACAGAGACAATAAATCAGCTGGTGGAATAGTTGGAATTACAGCGCGACCTCATGCTGTTGCTGAATCGATTCTTTCTCAGTCACAGCGATTAGCTATGACCCAGTTGTGTCGAAAATACGCTGATCAAGATGCAGCAGATCGGTGTAGAAAAGATCCTTGATCCTTAACGTCGTGCTCGAGACGCAGCTGGAGTCGATAGCGTTATTGATGTTGTTGAAGCTATGATTAATCCTTTTGATTATGAAAGATCAGAGTTAATCAGCATCTACTCAGGGAGTTGTTGCATCCCCTATTTGTCAAGAAGATTTCATGAAAGCTTATGAATGCGGAAAAGAAGCAGAGCATCATTTTACTGGCCGGTTTATCTCTGATCCGAAAGAACTTCATCCTACCTTGAGAAAAATGAACTTGCACATATTTAAAACTGCTGTAAAGCCTAAAAAGGATAAAAAAGGAAAGTATTTATCGAATAGAAAGCTGTTTACTCGACTAATCGTTCTGGTAAAACAAGATCGAGTCAAACTTCAATAAGTACATACTTGTACCCTTAGACCAGTGTCATATTTCCGGGCAAGTTCTGATGGTTTTCTAGCTAAAACGCCCGAATCTGTCATAGTTTATTTGGTCCAGAGCAATTGGCCCGTAGAAGAAAAATCTATCGGCGCGATGCCGAATTGCGATGTTGTTATTGATGCAATGTGCTTGATTCACAGTTTTCTTCCGTCTAGACTTCCTAAGACATTTATGGAATTTGCTGCTTGCATTTTAATTCAAGTTACAAAAATGGGTCTTCGCTTTAATACTTTCAGAGTTGATATAGCGTTGTATTTGACACTTATTCAGTTATTTTCATCAACGCTCTTGAACATGCCCGTCGTTTAGGCCATAACATCCACAAAGTCTCATCACCTCTTCGCAGAATTATTAGCTCAGAGCAGCAGTTACCAAAACAGTGGAAGGAATTTCTTCGTCACGATCCCAATAAAAAAGAGCTTTCCGTTTACCTCTATCGAGAACTACTAAAAGGGGTAAATTTCTTTTTTGATTTATTCGTTACACATGGAGCTTCTTGTGATGTTACTTTATTGTAGTGGAAAAACAGTGCAAGTTCCGGAGCTTCACTGTGATCACACCGAAGCTGACACTCGGTTGTTTTTGAATTCTATGCGCGCTGCCGAAAAGTATTCAAATATTTTTCTGTTCAGTGCTGACTCAGATGTTTTTGTAATTGGTCTTTTTCTGGCCCAAAAGCCACCAGCCACCATTTATTTGGAGTATGGTAAGTACAAAACGAAGTTCTTGGCATTCATAAAAGTTTTTTTATTACCTGCTGTTGTTACTAACTTGATGAAGTCTAATGTTTTAAATACAGCGCGCGTGGGTTGCTGTATAGTAATTTTTGTTACTTTTACTAATTGTATTGACAATTAACAGATGCTCCAACTTAAACTATTTATATTTCATTTTTAGGAATCCAGAAGCGCATCAGTAACATTTCGTTACAAAAGCAAGAAATGGAAAGTCGCACTACCGGAGGTCTTTTGGGGCTGCATATTTTTGCCGGGGTTGATTCAACTAGTGCTTTCGTTGGAAAAGGAAAAAGAAAGCATTTGTACTGTTCAAGCAATATGTAGGCTACAGTTCCAAAGAGGATTTCAACGTATTGGGCAAATGTGGGACGTTTTGTGTGCAAGCTTTACTGGCATTCTGGCCATGACATCAACGAAGCACGGTACAACTTTTTTTGTACAAAGGCTTTGAGTGAGGTGAGTTTGCCTCTCTGCCGCAATGCCCTGGTACATCGCATCAAACCAGCTAATTATCAGGCGGCTATTTGACGGAAAGCACTTTAAACTAATATTAATACTCCAAGTCCAAACGGTAATGGTTAGATGATTGCTGCAAACAATAAAGTTTTGGTCCGTTGGATGACCCAGGAGCAAGCCCCGTCAGAATTGCTGTAAAATTAATCTTGCAATTGTAAAACATCCGAATGTTATAACAATCAGTGTTCTTGCGTTGGAAACGGCGTATCATGCACCGAACTCTGCTCTTGCGTTGTTTGTGAAAATGATTCTGAGACCGTAATTGAAGTAGAACTATTGAATGATGTCAGTGACGACGATGATAGTGATGACAACCAATTTGTAGCTAGTTGAAAAATGTTGAAATGTGTTTGTCGTAACTAAAGGCATTATTTTAATGTAACGAAATTTAATAAAGCTTATTCAAACCAAATTTCTCTTTGTTTTTCAAGTAATAAGACCTGCTTATCAATGTAGCCTAGGTGTTTTAGCTAGATACGAAATTTAGTCAATGAAAATATATTACAGCGTAAAAATTTATATTAACATCTTTTTAAAGTAGATTGGCAGCAACAAACAGTAACTAATAAAATTAATTCGCTGACCAAATAAAGTTCTTGTACGTAAAACATATTTCTTTCTTGAATTACGATGCCATTATTTAATTGCACAAAACTGACACGAAGGGTACCGGTATGTTGTTTCTGGTTACGTTAAAAAATACTTAGAAGTGCTTAATTCATACCAATTGAACTCCTTAGCGTTAACTTGATGCAGTAGTTGAAATACGTGAAGTATTGTACAGTTGTCTGTTAGAGAGTAGGATAATCGTCTCGTAACCTGTATTCGATAAAACTGGACAAAATTTGCAGGTGTACCGTATACATAATTCATCCACGTCAAGTTTCACATTATTTTTCAATGAAAATTGTGGTTAAAAAAATTTATGTACACTCTGTTCAGAGAAAGTTTTTATTTGTGGGTGAAATGACGTCATCAACTTATGACGTCAGTATTTGAAATAGAGGCAAATTATTGACTAGAGATGTCTCCAAACTATTTTAAAGTGTTTGTATTACTAACACAAGAAGTTGGAACCAATTACTCGATACGATTATTTATTTTCTGGTCTAGTTGCGGTTTAAGCTAATGGTTAATATCTAATCATTGTAGGTCAATAGCAAAAAAACTACGGAATAAAACTGGTCGAAATTTTGCAGATGTGGTAATACGTATATGTGGATTTTTCACACCGATTTTCAGCTTGTTAAACGTATTACAACCGAAGTTATAAGGAACTGTATACACCCCATCTAGAAAAAATAATTGTTTTTACAAAATCTTTTACTTGTGGTTCATGACTTCATCAATTTATGACGTCACAGTTTGGCATGGACATAGTCTGTCAACCAAAGATTACTTTGAAAGTGGTCTGATGCATTTACATCAATCACAAAAAAATTTAGAAGCTTTTAAGTGTGTGGAATTTCTGCATCTTTGAAAGAGCTATTTTTGTCTTTATGACGTCATTATGACGTAACGGCACCTGTTGGACACGGAAGACACGAAATTTAAATTCAGCATTTCTTAATCTTCAAATTTACAAAGTTTCATCCAGTTCTTCATTGGGTATCACGAAATCCATTTTCTAGGCGTTTTTTTTGATAGCGTAACAAGGCCTATACAAGCAAGTTACAGTATATCAGCTAAGCTTACACTGCAGCAAGGCAGGTCGTTGGTTCAGAGACTACATATATGCTCGCTAAATTGGTGACCGTTTGGTAAGAACATGCTAGCTTAGCTACTAGCTAGACTGCTTTACATTCTGATTTGCGGTTAGTCTGCCAGACCTGCTGGTTTTACAGTTTCAGTTGTAAGTTGGATTGATCTTACCGCGGTATATCGGCAACAGAAGAAACGTTGTCTAACTTGACTCAGGCTCAGGCTATTATTAATCTGCAAGCTTCGACTCAGAGATGTCAACCGCGCAGCGTACGCGGCCGCGCACGGCCGTGCCGCGCGGGTACCGCGCAACATTTCGACCAATTTAACCGCGCAGTGCGGGCCGCGGGCTGTCTGGATTGTTGTGTATTATTTTGTCTTTAGTATCTGTGTCTTCAATTCATGTCTTGTCACTGATTCACTCGTGCGTGACTGTAGGGCGAGGTCGCCAAATGTTGTAGGGCACTACTCACCTCTACAACACTCTTCTTGCTTTCTTCTTTTAATCAACTCACAGCATCCTATTTTAGCCTAGTTGCTATCCTGCAAAAGAACAAGAAAAAGCATTCATTAATGTTGCCACTTAATAATCACAGATTATAATACAGTGTTGCCAATATAGTTTATAAGTTATCATACATTGTAGTGACTAGGTCACTACAATTCTACCCTCTTTGCCAAAAAGTTCAACCCGACAAATGTGAAAAACAAATGCAAAGCTAACACAAATCATGAAGAAACACTAAGCTAATATAAAACAACCATAACCAAACACATATGAAAAAAATGTTTCAATGTTCTACTGACAGAATAAACAATGTTTACAGTGTGGCACTAACTTGCTGACATGACACTATTCAGATGTAGAAAATATTTACAATATATACAATGGTAGTAATAAGCAATGAGTATAACCTATACTGCAAGCATGCAATCAGCTGTAACGTTACCCCAATGCACAAAGTAATCAATTAAGAGCACCATATCAAGCAATTCAGGTTATCAAAAGGGCAAACAACAAACAGTTGTGCTTCATGCAAAGTACGGTAACAACTAAAATAGTATGTACACATTTATACAATGGGCTCAAATTAAGAGACTTGACTAAGAAACTTACAGGCTATACAAAATGCTCAAGAAACACTCAACCCAACTAGAGTCCACAATACCAATCAATCTAACTTCTGGCAGAATACACATAGCTTCATCTCAAATTAATGAATTACAATTACATAGCAAACTGATTATGTAAGTAACACTGTCAAGTAGTAAGCAGGTTAGAAGTGTGAATAAACATGCAAACTAATCTAGTGTCATCAGGTCACAATCCATACTTAAGCCATTTAAAATGCGTAAATGGTAATGTTCTAAACAAGTAATGCAAACGGAAAAAAAAGCACAAGAATTACACACAATATTATGCCTATGGCAATAACAAAATGCACATCAAAATGTTTATGTTTAAAATGCACAATGTAAAAGACATGCAATAGTATGTGTAAAACATTGTAGCATGTATAAAGTTGTTTATAATGATGCAACTTATGGAAGCATGGTAACACAAATAAGACAGTTAATATGCATAAAGAAGCATATGATACTCTGCTGATGCTGCACAAGAAAAAAATATGTGTATAATGATGCAACCTATGGAAGCATGGTAACACAAATCAGACTGTTAATATGCATGAACAAGCATATTGTCTCTGCTGTTGCAGCACAAGAAAAGATAGATTGTGTCCAAATGACCAGATGGCATGAAACAAACCTATAGAAGCCAAAAAACAAGAAGATGGAGATACGAAACCATGTGCAGTTCACCAAAAAGTTGCTGATCAATTTAAGCTGTATCCAATACGTAATCATGTAGTCTTGCAGGCAGTCGAGCATGTCTGCGAAGTCGCGGAGGCACAGGTGGAGGGTCACCTTGTGTATGATAAGATGGAGAACTTGGTGCATAACCAGGACTATGGGCATAAGGTTCAATGTCTTAGTCAGGTAAAGGCTCAGGCATCATGTTGACAGAAGCATCAGGACAGGTGGGTGAAGATTGAGAAATATCCATTGAAGATGGAAGCAAAGGTGAAGCTTCTGTTGGTGTCAGAGATGTGTCTGGAAGTGATCTGAAAGCTGGCTTGACATTGTTAACACTCACTGACAGGATTTTGTCCTTCTTTACTACTTTAAAGGTATAAGCATTGCGATCCACAACTAGAAAAGGCCCAGAATAAGCAGGAGTCAGATTAGGGCAAATAGAACTTTCGTTAATAAAAATATGAGTGCAAGTAGCCAGTTCAGATGGCAGGTGAACAGGAGGATGCTGTTCAGATGGCAGGTGAACAGTTCAGATGGCAGGTGAACAGGAGCAAATTTTTTCATGGAGGTGATGACGTCACTTGAAGAAGCATATTGTGATTGAGAAGGATCAGGAATGAAGATATCCCCAGGAAGTCTTAAACCTTGGCCAAACAGCATATCTGAAGCACTTGCCTGCAAGTTTTCTTTGATCATAGTATTCAAAGATAAAACAATTTCTGACAAAAGATGTGCCCAATTCTCAGAGTTCAATTTTGCAGTTAAAGCAGTTTTGATGGATTTGATGGCTCTTTCGGCTATGCCGTTTGACCGTGGATATCGAACGTTGCTGACTCTATGAACACAGCCAAGAAATCGACAATATTCATCAAAAGTGTGTGAAGTAAATTGACATCCAGCATCTGAGTGAATTTCAGCTGATGCTCCAAAATGCTGAAGATGAAGATTTAAGGCTTAAATCACGGAATTTGTGTTTTGGTCAGGCATTGGAAAGGCTTCAATGAACCTGGTGAATGGATCAACGCATACCAAAATGAAAGCATTACCTCTGGACAAAGGAAATGGACCAGCAATGTCAATATTAATTCTATGAAAACGGTCATTAGGCATAGGAATAGAAGATTTGGTGGTTACAACATGCCGATAGACCTTTGACAGTTAACACATGCTCGAACAAAGTCAGCAATTTTTTTTTCGCATTTGTTTAAAAACGAATCGAGCTCGAATAAACTTGAAGGTTGCTTTGATGCCCAGATGGTTGAAATTATGATAATGGCTGACAATTTGCTGCTTCATGGAAGGTGGCAAAAGAATGCGATGAAATGATTCGCTCACATCAATCAAAACATGTAGGTCAAAGTCAGGAACAGGAACGGAAACAACCCAAATGGAAGAATTAGCAGAAAATGCAAGAGCATCTGTGTTGAGAAACTGCTGTTGCTCCAAAGCAATATTCTTTAAAGATATAGGTAAGTCTAATGTTTCAGAGATATGGCAAATAGTTAATGGTGCAGCGCGTGAGAGACAATCTGCAACAGTGTTAGATTTTCCAGGTAAATACTGAATCATGCAGTCAAATTGACTTCGGTAAGACAGCTGACGAGCCTGCCTAGGAGTATGGCTTTGCGAAGGTTTCCTGAAGCTATTCACCAATGGCTTGTTGTCGCAAAATATGGTGAATGTCTTGTCCAACAGCATGTATTCGAAATGCTTCACAACAGAAAAGGTACTCAATAACTCTAAATCATGTGTCGAGTACTTGCGCTGGGTCTCAGTTAAGGATTTTGAAAAGTAGCCCAACACTTCAGTTGTGTCACCAAAAACTTGCTCCAGTACAGCCCCAAGGCCCAAATTTGAAGCATCCGTTTTGAGCTGGAGCAGAGCATCATGGCGAGGGTTGGCTATAGCAAACTAGCTTCTTGTTTTATTCTTTCCAAAGCTTGCTTTGCACTGGAATTCAAGGATATTTTGGAATTATTTTTAACATCACCTTGTAGGTAACTATTCAGGGGAGCAAGAATTGCAGCTGCATCCGGGATATACCGTCGTTGGTAGTTGATCAGTCCAAGTAAACGCCGTAACTCCTTTATCGTAGTGGGTTCGGAAAAGCTTTTAATAGCTTTGATTTTATGATCAGTTGCAGTAATACCTTCAGCTGACAAGTTGTACCCAAGAACCTCGAGTTCATTGACTCCAAGAACACATTTAGCCATATTAAGCGTTAAGCCATACAAGTTAAGTCTGGCAGCAATCTCATGTAAATGTTGTTTATGCTGTCTGTCATCAGAAGAAAAGATTACCAAATCATCGATATATGCAAAGCAAAAAGAAGTGCCAGATTAGACTTGATTGATAAAGCGTTGGAAGCTACTGCTAGCGTATGTCAAGCACTGAGGAAGTTTATTATACAAAAAATTCCCACGATGCGTGCAGTATACAGTATACTTTCGAATGCAGTATACTTTCGATCACTCGGCCGGACATCTAATTTCCAAAAGGCATTCTTCAGGTCTAAGGAGCTAAATATAGTAGCGCCATGAATGTGCTGCGTAAAATCCGTCAAGCGAGGAAGAGGTTAATGCTGCTTTTCACAGCGTTCATTGATTACGCGGTGGTCATGGACTAAACGATAAGAACCATCTTTTTTCTTAACCGTATGAACTGGTGAGGACCACGGACTTGAAGTTGGAGATATTATCTTTTTTGCTAGCAAATCATCTAAAATGGCATCTAGTGCCTTCTGTTTTTCTGCATTCAAACGAAGAGGTCTAAAGGCAACTGGGGGTCCAGATACTTCCAAGATATGTTCAAATGGGTGAAGCTTTTTCCCTATTTTAATGTGACCAGAGGTTACATCAGGAAATAACTGTGGTATCTCTTCAAATGAAAAAGTATCAAAATCAATTGGCTGCAGGAGAGATTGTGAATCATCTTTACATTCATGTTCAACGTCCTTTTCACAATCAACAGTTTTAAGGCTAGCGTTAATTGTGGAGTGATATCTAGTAAGGAAATCCAAACCAAGAATAGGGCATTCTATTTGCGCTAAAATGAAAGTGTGAATGAAATGACGATTAGGAAATTCACTAAAATGTAAAGTCAATTCCAACGATCCAGCTTGCTGAAGAGCAATACCATTAGCAGCAAACAATGATGGACAGGAAGAAGAGATATGCTGTGTTGCAAAAGAAGGAAAAAGAGAGACAGGAAGAATAGATTTAGGACTAGCATATCTACAATGAACTTTATGTTGTTGTGAATATCCTGTAAGTGAATGTATGAGTCATACTGATGTGAAGTCCCAGCAGCAGCAGTCGTGATTTGATAGTGAAAAAAAAGCTTGTGAAGAAGGCATAGGAGGCAAAGATGCTTGTCGCAAGTGTTCATCATATCTGGAGCATCCAGGCACACAGTGTCTAGCAGAAGAAGGATACTTTCTATGGTAATAGCATAAACCATCTACTAATTCTTGACGAGTTGTGGAAGGAACAGGAGGTCGCGAAAAAGGAGGACGAAATGATAAACCAGGAAATCGAGGCCTGTTGAAAGAAGGAGCACCTCTACGCATGTAATTTTGATGAGGGAAAGATTGTGGTCTATGATGCTGAAGCACAGTAGAGTAGAATGAAGAAGATAAACTTTGGTTTAGTTGCATCTGCAATGAGTTTAGCTGTTGCTTTACAGCAGTAAGCTCAGACAAATAGCTCTGGTCCAAACTTCTCAAGGAGCAGGCAGGTGTAGCAAGAGTACTGGTGTTAGGCATGTTGGTACACTTGAAAGAGGTATTTTGGCTTGAAATCACAGAATCAGCTGTTTTGGCTAATTCCTCAATAGAGGCATTCTGAAAGGCTGCCAGGATATGCTGTACGTTGGTAGGAAGTCTTGATAAAAACTGAGTCCTTAGGAACCACTCAGCTGTCTGATCTTTGGAAAGATCATGAGGGCCCAAAATTCGTTTAAAATCAAATAACATTTGAGAAGGACGTCTATCCCCAAGTGCCGGAGCATTACATAATTGTTCATAACGTTGATGGAGTGGAACAGCAAAGGTAGCAATTACGCCATTTTTTAACATCGCATAACTGCAAGAATCAGCATAAGAAAAAACCTGTTGGAAATAACTGCTCTTCATAGTCTTGACTAATTTATAGAATAACTGCTCATCGTTTAAATGCTGATCAAACTAATGTGCCTCAAACACTCTGAAAAAAGATGCAGTGTCATGTGGATCAAAGGGAAGATCAATGTCTTGGTTTATCAAAATTGTAGGTTGAAAAGAAATTGGATACTCAGCAAAAGGATTAGAAGCAGCAAATGGTGATGAAAAAGGATTGACAGTACTTGCGCAGATGCTGGTATGTGTGGTGTGTCATCAACTGGTACATTTAAGTCAAATGGATTTTCACTACCGGTGCCAGTACAATCAGACATTTTTCTCACTGATTAATAAAGTTCACAACTAGATTAGAAATAAAAATCAATGCACCACCAAATTTCACCTCAACTAGGCTAACAGGTTAAGAAACTAAGAAAGTACATAAGATTCAAAATTGACTTGTTCTGGTCGGGGTCACCATCTATTGTAGGGCGAGGTCGCCAAATGTTGTAGGGCACTACTCACCTCTACAACACTCTTCTTGCTTTCTTCTTTTGATCAACTCACAGCATCCTATTTTAGCCTAGCTGCTATCCTGCAAAAGAACAAGAAGAAGCATTCATTAATGTTGCCACTTAATAATCACAGATTATAATACAGTGTTGCCAATATAGTTTATAAGTTATCATACATTGTAGTGACTAGGTCATTGCATGACTTCTCAGGTGTAAACGAAAGAAGTAATTAGGAATAGGCTAGTCTCTGGTCTGACATTGCCTGTTACGGTAGGTACTAGGTAGCCGGTAGGCTACTGCACTGGTAATTTTTTTATTATTATTATTATTGGCATATTTATCCTCCTATCACGAGAAAGCGATCAATGCGCTGTACGAGCTCGATAGTTGCCGGCCATCTGTCTACCACACTGAGATGGGGGAATTCCGTTAAGTGCCTATCCCAACGACACAACAAGTAAACTTGAAAAGTAAATCAGTTACCGTACACCACGTAAATCAGTTACCGTACCCAGTGTACGATAGGCTACCGATAACTGAAACTGAGTAGGTTACCATACCAGTAGTAGCATTGATTCAAATTCAGCTACCGCTGACCGTACAGTTTCTTTTGCAGGTTATTTTGAAAACTGTTACTGGTAGTCTGGTACCGGTACCACTGGTTGGGTAATACGGTACTAGGTAGCCTAGCTTGAAGTCTGGTAACAGTATGAGTGATAACCGGAATTCTAAGGATATTGAAGAAAATTTGAAAAGAAAAGAATTGATTTTACTCATTCAAAACGGCAAATCAGATATATGGAAAGATATTGCAATTGTTGCTGAACCAGACAAAAACACCGGCACCGAGAATGCAACTCCTAAAAAAAAATTAAATTTTGTCGCATGTAGAAAGTGTTTGAAATGTTTCAAAGATGAATCGCATAAAACCGGAACATCTCATTTAAGCAGGCATGTTGAGCGTTGAACTAGTACAAGCTCACATACTTCTGGCAGGCAACTTAAGTTGCCATCTAAAATCTTGGTGTTGCTCGTCAGGCAAAAGCCGATGCTTTAAATGCTGCTGTTAAAGTTGTTATGAAAGATTTGAGACCTTTTTCTGTATTTGAAGGTGAAGGGATGAAAGAATTTGCGCAAACACTCATTGATATTGGGGCCAAGTATGGAAAAGTAACAGTTAAGGAAGTGTTGCCAAGCCGAAACACCATTGTAAAAAAAGTCAATTCAACTGCACTTGTGCAAAAGAGCAATCTTGTAGCTTCGCTTAAATCAGCTATTCAAGACAACTCCGGGTTTGACGTTACCTGTGATCTCTGGACGGATGACTACAAAAAACTTAGTTATTTATCATGCACAGCACATTGGTTAGAAGATGTTGAAAGAAAAAATAGTGGAGTTTTTTGCAAATTGTTTCAAGCTGAAAGAAAAACAGCTGATAACATACGACATGAACTTGTGGCCAATATGAGCGAAATTGGACTTAAAGAATCCATTTTGAAAAATATAACTTTTGTAACTGACAGAGGAGCAAACATTAAAAAAGCATTACAATGCTTTTCATGGTTACCCTGTTGCTGTCATGTCTTGAATGCGATACTACATCATGCATTTAAAATGCAACCTGAAAGTGAAGCTTTTGCTTTAGTAGAAGACGAAGCACTTTTGGATTTAAATGAAGTGATTGTTGATGAGCACACTGAAATGAAACAAGTAGGAAAATTGTTGGAAGCAGTTAAAGATCTTGTGGCGTATGCGAAGCGTAGTGAATTGGCATCGAAAATGTCTTGTACTGTAATTCAAGACGTTAAGACTCGGTGGAATTCAAAGTTGGCTATGTTAGTCAGCGTAAATGAGATTTTTGGAGAAATTCAAATTTTGTTAAAAGAAAGAAACCAAGATCACAGGTTGCAATTCATTGATGTTGTTTTGATGAAAGATTTAATTGAATTGTTAACACCATTCAAGGCTATCAGCATTGTCATGGAGAGTGACAAGTATCCTACATTGCATGGTCTACTGCTTTGGAAGAAAAAGTTATTGGTTTATTGCAAGAGAGTTTACAGTGATTCACCAGTGATTAGGTGCTTAAAGTCCAATTTAACTTCGTTGATTAACAAAAAGTGGTTAGATTTGGATTTACACAAAGTTGCATTATTTTGCTTTCCAAAATTCAGAAGTTTGTCTATTTTACCAACCACTAGCATGCGAAAGGATGTGATTGAACTTGTGCAGAGAATGCTGTTAGACCCGAAGTTTGCTGATGATAATGTCATAGCAACAATCAGTGTTGATGATCACAACTATGAAACAGCAAATAAGCGCAGTAAGACTGATTATGCAATGGACTTTTGTGATTTTGCAGATGAACCAAATGATGAAGCGGGCAGTGATGAGATAACCAAGTATCTTCATGCTGATTTTTCTGGTGAAGATTTTGACGCTGATGGACACATTGGCAACTTTGATGTGCTAAAGTTTTGGAAAGAGAAAACGAATCAATATCCTAAACTTGCAAAGCTTGCAAGATATGTGCTCTCTATTCCATGCTCATCAGCAGCTTCAGAACGTATATTTTCTTGTGCTAGTCGGGTCTACGAAGAACAAGGCTTCTTCCACAACACATTGATTCAGTTGTTTTTCTAAATAGTTATTTGAAGTAGTTACTGTAATTTAGCTTTTATTGTATCAGTTACTCTTTGAAACAGCTACTGCAAGTAATTACTGCAATTTAGCTTTTTATGTATCCTTGTGCAATCTATTTCATTTCGTACTAATTATTGACATTTGTAGCCTGGTAGTGGTAGGCTATAGTAAGTATTACTTTGTAGCTTAAGGTTAACTACTACTATACTAGAACTGTGTATTAAAGAAATCCAAATTAATAGATTCTTTGAAATTAAATAGGGCTTCTAAATTTGAAATTGAATAGGGCTAAATAAGGTAATAGGTACCGGTAAATTTTTTAACTCTGTCACTCTTTTGATACATAATTACACTGTATACAGCAGTAGTGTGTGCTGTGTTTTTGGAATATTCTGCCATCATTCAACAGCAGACATACACAGGTGCATTGACTGATTTGACTCTGCTATAGTTCCCCCCCCTACCCACAAAAAAATTCAGCTTATTACACTCATACACTGTGCAATTGTGCATTGACCTAACATACTGTAATAATGTTACAGCTGTTGTGATGGTACTTTCAGCTTTGCATTTTTGGTATTAGTAGATTGAGTGCATGCACTGTGTCGGACTGTGATATATTTTCTAAATGCTTTTAGGTGGTTGAGTAGATGCAGTATGTAATTTGTTCACTACTTAGTACTGGTATATACTTAAAAATATCTAAACTTTGATACTAAAAATCAAATTTATTGATTATTTTTTGCTGCTTTAGAGAGGTTGAGATATAGGATCTTGACTTCGGTTTAGCTTATCTGGTTATAAACAAGAAAATGCACGTGGTGGAAGTTTTGCTATGTAAGCGGCAACAATGAAAACTTACTTTGCCTGAGCAGTGTTCACTGATGTACCGCAAATAATTCAAGTGTTTCTTCATTACTACCGTACCTATTTTGTAAATTATTCTTGTGTATGGAGCTTAATATTTACCTCATTAGGTTGACTGTAAAGTGTATTTTTATGTCTTCTGTACAATACTGTGAATAAGGTGTTTATTCTTTGTCTGTGTTTATTCACGCTTTTCATTCGTTTGTTTGCCTGTTTGGCTTATTCCAGTTTTGTTTTTTAGATAGACACTTGACTTGGCTAGGAAAGTTTGTAAGTTGTACAGTATGTAACTGAAATAATGGTGAAATCGATGAACTAAATGAAGTTTTATTGTAAGGTTGTGGGTTGTGGCTGAAAGGAACCTAAAACTGGATGTTATGACTATATCTTAACTTGAAATTAAAAGATTTGACAAGCTTCAGCATGTATGCTGTGCCAAATGATGAAAAGTAAAGGAGAGTGTAGACTGCAGAAATTCCACATAGCAAAAGCTGATGTGACATGAAGAGATAGAAATTTTAAGGTGAAAAAGAGGTGAGCAGTGAGATGTTGCATGTTAATTCATACATGTTAATTACGACATCTCTACTTCGACTTCATCGCAGAACCCTATCCCTTCTCCACCTTCTGCTCATGCAGTTTCAGTGAAGTTACCCGAGTTTTGGCCTGAAAACCCAGAGGTATGGTTTCTTCGAGTTGAGGCTCAGTTAGGCTCACGGTCGGTTACACAAGACCAAACAAAGTTTGATTACTTAGTTTTATCTCTAGACAATACCACAGCCGCATAAGTCAAATCAGTCCTTCTTAATCCCCCGGCCGACAACAAGTACAATGCTTTAAAAGCTGCATTACTGAGTGCTTTTGGTAAAAGTCAAACTCAAAAAGATGCTGAACTTCTTAACATTTCCGGTTTGGGTGACCGAACCCCGTCAGCTCTTCTTCGAAGACTGGAATCTCTGAACAATGATGCGGAAACACTAAGACGTGCTTTCTTTTTAGCCCAATTACCCTCTCAGGTCCGGGCTATTTTGGCTCTTCAGGATTTTCCCATCATTCATGACCTTGCCACAGCTGCTGACCGCATTGTCGAAGGACAATCTATGTCTCAAACTGGAACTGCTGCTGCAGTACGTAGACCGAATTCTCGTGCACTAACGGGTCAATCTTCTCAGCCAGCTGGCAGTGAGAAGTTTATTTGCACTTGTCACCAGCGATTTGGCCCCAACTCTCGAAACTGCCGACCAGTCTGCCTTTTTGCAAAGATTGTTCCTGCTCAGAATGGACATACCAGTGAACGAAATCAGGGAAATGGAATGGTCGGCTGCCAATAACCGCGGCGGTCGGCAGACACGCTAACAGTTCTTTGTAAGTGTGGGATCGTCATACCGGCACACATTTTTTAGTTGATAGCGGCGCTGATGTCTGTGTGTTTCCAGTTTCTGCAACTCTTCGGAGAACAAAGTCTCCTTCCGTTTTTTTATCAGCAGCCAACGGATCAAAAATTGATACTTGGGGCCAGCGCGCTCTGACATTGAACTTTGGAAAGAACAAAGCCTACCAACAAGAGTTTTATTTAGCAGATGTCACTCGTCAAATCTTAGGAGCAAATTTCTTCTCTGCCAATAATATAGCCATTGACTTACGAGGTCGTCGTCTCATTGATTTAAATAACTTTTCCACCCTGCCTGCGACGCTAGACATACAATCAGTAACCCTTTCCGGTTTGACCTTGCACGCTGCTACACTCTTTGAAAGGCTATTACTTGATTTCCCAAAGATTTCTCTCCCCAGATTTCAATCCACCATCGATAAACATGGAGTGGAACACCAGATCGTTACCCAGGGTCATCCTACGGTTTTACGTCCCCGTCGATTGTCTGCCGATAAGTTTGCAGCTTCTAAAGCAGAGTTTTCCAAAATGGAGGAAGCAGGCATCATACGTCGTTCCAACTCTCCGTGGTCTTCACCTTTACCCATTGTTCCTAAACCGTCTGGTAGATGGAGACCATGCGGCGACTACAGACTGCTTAACAAGATGTCAACAGATGACAGATACCTTCTCCCTCGTATACAAGATTTCAATTCACGCATTGCTGGCGCCAACATCTTTTCCAAAATCGATCTGGTAGGAGGGTATCATCAGATTCCCGTGTTGCCTGAATCTGTTCCCAAGACAGCTATTGCCACCCCTTTACGGGTTGTCGGAGTTTCTACGCATGCCGTTCGGCCTTAAAAATGCTGCACAAACCTTTCAACGGCTAATGGACGGAATTTTGCGAGACGGTGGCTTTACTTTTTTCTATCTTGACGACATTTTGGTTGCAAGCGTTTCTAAATCCCAGCACATGGGGCATTTGAGACGCATTTTCGAATTACTTTCTTCAAATGGCTTAGTCATCAACAAAGCAAAATGTGTATTTGGTGTTTCAGAATTGGACTACTTGGGACACGAAGTAACCAAGAATGGGATTTCTCCCCTCCCTAGCAAAATTCAAGCAATCGACGAAATTTCCCCCCTATAAAACTCGTGGGGAGCTGCAACGCTTCTTGGGCATGATCAACTATTATCACCGGTTCAGACCAGGCATTGCCTTCAAGTTGGCTCCATTACACGTAGCATCAGCTTGATAAGGAAAGGAAATTACATAAACACCTCAGTGTCAACAAGCGTTCGAAAAAGCTAAAATCGCAAAGTCTTCGAGCACCCTGTTGCATCATCCTCGCCCAGATGCTAAAACTAACATTACTGTAGATGCATCCAACTCTGCCATTGGTGCTCAAGTCGAACAATGGCAAAAAGGGCGTTGGGTGCCTCTCGCATTCTTTTCCCGGAAATTATCTGCTGCTGAGCACAAATACAGCGCTTTTGATCGCGAGTTATTGGGTGTATATCAAGCTGTTAAACGTTTTCGTCATTTTGTGGAAGCTAAACCCTTTACAGTGTATACCGATCACAAACCTCTCACGCTTAGTCGAGTACCACTGAGCGTCCTCGTCGCCAAACACGACAACTTAGTTTTATTTCTGAATTTACTACAGATATACAATATATCCGAGGAAAACACAATGTGGTTGCTGACGCCCTGTCTCGTATTAACAATGTGACAATGCCGACCATCGACTTTCAACAGTTGGCAGCTGACCAAAAAAATTCTTCTGAAATTCATGCCTATCGAACTGCCATCAGCGACTTGGTGCTGCAAGATATTCCATTTCACGGCATTTTTTTTCTTCGTGATGTTTCGCAAGGTAAACCTCGTCCTGTTATACCGCGTGAAAGGACCTATCGAGTATTTGACGCTGTGCATTCTTTAGCTCACGCTGGACCCCGCCCTACTCAACGTGCTATAGCTGAGAGATTTGTGTGGCATGGACTCAAGAAAGACATCAAAAGATGGTGCAAGGAATGCCACAGCTTCCAGGCTGCAAAAGTTCATCGCCATACAAAAGTACCAATTTCCTCCCGTAACCCACCCTCTGGTCGTTTCCTGAGCCTCCACGTCGATCTTGTGGGACCGCTGCCACCTAGTGCAGGAATGACCTACCTGTTCACTGTGATCGATCGATTTACCAGGTGGCCAGAAGCCATCCCACTTCCCGACGCAAAAACATCTACTTGTGTTAAGGCGTTGATTCGTCACTTCACGGTTTGGCATTCCAGCTGACATCACCTCGGATCGTGGTGCACAGTTCATTTCCTGTTTGTGGGCTGAACTGGGCACTACACTTGGCATTCACATGCAACGGACGACAGCGTATCATCCCCAAGCAAACGGAATGGTCGAACGATTGCACCGACCACTCAAAGCACAAACTACGGATCCATACTGGATGGATCATCCTCCAATGGTCCTCCCCGGAATTCGTACAGCGTGGCATGAAGATCCTGACCGCTCCCCGGCTGAACTGGTCTATGGTTCTTCGTTCTTCCCTTTGCCTCCGTGGTGAATTTGTGGAGCTCACATCTTTGGAGTCGCAACCTTCCTTCGGGATCTTCAGACATCAATGCAAAAAGCTCTGCCACCTCCGGTGAAACACCACAATACAACTACATCATGATCCACACCTGCTGATCTTTCGTCAACTGGATATGTCTACGTGCGAGTTGATGGGCACCGCACTCCATTGCAGCGGCCTTACAATGGTCCTTTCCGCATTATTTCGAAAACAGATAAATATTTTACTTTGGATATTAATGGTCGATCAGACACTGTCACAGTTGACAAATTGAAACCGGCATATGTTGGGACAATTGCACCCCAACACAACCCGTCGTTTCCTCCATCCAATTTCAACAACCCATCCGAGAAGCTATCATTTCCATCGACGACTGCCAGAAGCGGTCGGACATCCCGACTTCCAGAACATTTACACAGACACTTTGTCACCGCGATGTTATAATGCGACACTATGCATTGCTGGAGGGGGGCCAATGTGGCAACCTTCTTTCCGAACTTTGTCAATGTTTTGTGTTTATGTGGCAACACTGCTTGTGATATTTTTGCGTCTTTTTACGGTCTTTGTTTATTTCGAGTCGCATAATGAGAAACTAAGTTACCTGATTGATTGTGTGTATAAGCAAGTTACAGTATATCAGCTAAGCCTATACTGCAGCAAGGCAGGTCGTTGGTTCAGAGACTACATATATGCTCGCTAAACTGTCAATCACAAAATTTTGATAAATAAAATGGATCATTATGGAATTAGGGGTACAGCGAAAACTCTCTTTACTTTTTTAACAATATGTATCGTGATCAATATGTATCGATAAATAACGTCAGCTCTACAACTAAATCTATAAATTGTGAAGTGCCTCAAGGCTCTGTTCTTGGCCCACTTCTTTTTACCCTTTGTATTAACGATATCTGCAAATCTACTTCTTGTAACTCTTGACTCTTCGCTGATGACACTTGCCTAATTTTGCAAGACAAACACCTGTCCGCTTTAACTACTAAAATCAATAATGAATTAAATGCAATTAATAAATGGATAGTCGCTAACAAATTAACTTCAAACTTTTCAAAATCTAATATTAGTATTGTTAATTCTACTTGTGACAAAAAAGATCGGAATTTATCCCACTATTTAAATGCCAATATTTCTTCTGGAATTGCTGTATTTGATGATGTCAAATACCTAGGAGTAGCATTTGACAAAAATCTTAATTTTGACTGTCATATTCACAACTTAGGAAAGAAGTTATCGAGGTCAGTAGAGATTTTAGCAAAAGGGAAACCATTTCCAAACAGTAAAACCTAGTTACAGCTGTATTACGCCATTTTTCACTCTCATTTAAAATATGGAATACTAGCTTGGAATTCTACTTACAAAACTTTTTTTAAAAAGTTCGTTATTTTACAAAACAAATCTGTTAAAATAATAATTGGAGGTGGAAGTTATTATGACCGAGCAACACCATTCTACACCAAGCTTGGCATTTTAAATTGGCTGATCTTATGAACTTCGAAAAAGCATTGGGCTATTTGTTTTCAAATTCAAATTGAAAACTCTTCCTGCACAGTTTAGCAAATATTTTTGTGAAGTGAGCAGTGTACATACAAGGTCTACCCGGGCAAGTACCCAGAATAATTATTTTATGCCTTTCTTGAAAAAATCAAAGCTTCAAAATTCTATGAGGTATCAAGGTCCTCTTATTTGGAATTCATTAGATTCAACAATTAAAAACTCCAAGTCGATAAAATCGTTAAAATCTAACCTCAAAAGAACTTTACTAAAAAATACAGTCTTGTCTAATTCAGTAGTATAAAACCCAACATCACATAGGCCTATATTACTTAAAAGTGTGTTTTATTGCTTGTTATTTTTTGGTTTGCTTTTTCGTTTGCTTTTGGTTTTCACTAATTTTGTACTATTTTCTACGACGACCAATTTTGCAAAGGTGGCTGCAGACTAGAAGATCTAACGATCTCTTCGCACTCTCCTTGATGTCTGTTATCATTTTACTGTTAGTTATTTTTAATTCCTTGCTGTGTACTTGACATCGAATAATAAATCAGTTCATAAAAGCGTTTGCATCAACAGTTTGTGAGGACGAGGCGAAAAGGAACTCCTCCGTACTTTATCCACATTGCTAAATCTTCGTCGTTTTGATTGTGCGAACAAACAGCCAAAAACTGTCACTTAATCAAGTTGAGCTTGTATCACGGTCGTTGTCGGTGTCACTACGTCGAAGTATCTAGAGCAGTGTTTCTCAGAGTGGGCAATATCGCCCCCTTGGGAGCGAAAGAGAAGCACCAAGGGGCGAAAATGGCAAAGGAGGGCGATAGCTCATGAACCGTGTAAGACTTTTTTTTGCTCTTCACCGCATTTTCCTTTGCGAATTGGGTAATTCCCATTCATCAGTAGCTTTCGCCCTTGCGAGGTTTATTAGAACACAAGATGATTGGGGCGATGATGGTATGCAGAGTACCGTAAAGGGGCAATGGCACAAAAAAGTTTGAGAACCACTAATCTAGAGCATTGTCGGTTGCCTTGTTTAGTACATTGATCATTTTTCTTTTCAATTCGGCCTCAGTTTCAGTGGGCTCGTCAAAAAACCAAGCTCATTATTACGAATGGAGTGAAATCAAATAATTTTTTTCCATTTTTTGTAGAGGAAGAGGATGCCCCATAAAAGTAACTGTAACTGTAACTTTTGAGGTTCCAAAGTGGTAACTAGTCACAAATTCCGTTACTTTTGCAGAAAAGTAACTTAGTTACAGTTACTAAAAAAGTAACTAGTCACTTTTGTAACTAGTTACTGCCCACCACTGTCTATATTGGGTCTTATTTGTTGCATGTGAAGGTAAGAAAGCCCATTTTCAAGTTTCTTATTTTTTGCTTAAAGCGTTTAATGAAAGAAGCTGAAAATGTGTTGGATTAAAGTTATATACCAGCTCCATTAAACTGCCAAATATTGAGCAAATATCTTATTTAAATAATGAGTAATAAAAAATTTAAATTAAGGGGGCCTTATTAGCTGCACGTAGGGCTACCTTACTTTTGTTATGGAGAAGATTGATTGCGTAGTTTGGTCGAAGAACGTGCTAAATTTACAACAGGCCTGCACAGCAAGCGGCCCTCAAAGTCTGTTATTGTGGCCACTAGCATTTGGATATGCCGCTCAATGGCGATTCTAAGGGGGGGGAGCCCTGGATTTTTGCTTGGCCCTCAGGTTGGCCCCCCAGTTTAAACAAGTTCATGTAGCCTATGACAAGGTATGAAGATATATAGCCTAGGCTACCAATCGATTGTGCAATCTCAGAGTTAGACATTTGTTGTCTTTGCTTCTTAGTTTACTAGGCTGTGTGAAACTTGCATAGTTTGCTTCGGTCTTCGCTTTTTAATGAACTAGTGCTTTTATTGCATCACACAATTTCGTCTAAATTGTAAAATCGCTATCACAAGCGGTCAAGTCATAAGGGAGCCAGTGTAGATCGAAGAAACTGTTAGTAATGGGTGAAGAGGAATAAAGAACTAAATCCGAGGTTTTTAACCTTTTTTTCCCCAGCGCCTTAGTCTGCCGCTCACAAGTCCTGTTTTCTGCTAAAAAAACAGTGAAGAGCAAAAAAAGTCATCGCATCCGCAGAAGTCCTTACTTTTTTTTTCCAGCCCTGGGCGAGCAGGCCTATGTAGATGTGCAGAGCATGTATACTGTATATATTTTTCATGACACAAAATATTTTTACACCTTTTGAATGTAACGGCCCCCATAGCGCCCCCTGAGTATTTCCATAGTTAAGTGTAGAATCTATGGTATTTCCGCCCCTCTAAACGTTAACAGCGCCCACTAGGGGGCAATAGTGCTCAGGTTAAGAATCACTGAACTTAATAGATCAAAATCTTACGTATCGTGTCTTTGGTAGTGGCTAGGGTTGGATTGAATTTTAAACTTGAATCCGCTCACGAATTCTTCATGAATTTGAATTTCATTTTTTTAAAGTCAATGAATTTGAATTTCGTTTTTTCAAAGTCAATGAATTTGAATTTCGTTTTTTCAAAATCAATGAATTTGAATTTCATTTTTTTCAAAGTCAATGAATATGAATTTAAATTTGAATTTCGTTTTGTCAAAGTCAATGAATTCGAACATCTTGATCAAACATTCGACGAATTTGGATTTTTGCGACTTAGAACTTACCAAGCAAAAGCAGCAATTTGTAAGTGGTTTACATCAGCACATAGTGCAAACGTTCCATAAAATTTATCAAACAAACTGAAAGTTTGTGATGTGATGCTGCAAGATGGTTTAAAGTTAATTTTGCCATAGGTAACTTCCCAGTGAACCTGCGAAAGAATGAACTTTACACTAGGTTGACGGAACCCCCTTTCTTTGAAATTGTTTTTAGGGCAGTTTAAATTACAATAAAATTGCAAAAGAAGAATAATTTTGTCTTGTATATCAGCAATTAACAAAATAAGTTGATTAAAATTCATTTGTTTTACCATCAGGCAAGAGATAAAGGAACACTAGTAGAAAGGTAGCCAACTGTTTTTTGATAAAAACCATGAAGTTTTTGTATCTGATAAATTTTTTTCTGCGGTTAATTAGACCCAGAGTTCAATCAATTACAATTTTATGTCATGACAATTGCACCCAAACAGTATTTAGTTACTGTACTTTTAAATTATGATTACTTTGCACCGCAAAACTCAATTTCAATTATAACATAAATTGCATGAGGAAGTGTAATAAATTAGATCAACGGATTCCCTGATTAACTATATTTTGAACAATTGGGTAGTACTACTCAAAAATATCTGTTTTTTAAAGCCTATTTAACAGTCTGGTACCGGTATATCAAATATCGACTAATCAAGTCTAAATTATCAAATTTTACAAATTTGAAAGTGTGAGATTCGCAACTACAAACTTAAATTTTGCATTGGTCCTTTCAATGTAAGTGAAATTGAAGTTGAAGCTGTTGCAACGCAATGAATTTGAATTTTGAACTTAAATCCGCTCGCGAAATCTTCATGAATTTAATTTTAATTTTGTTTTTTCAAAACCAATGAATGAATTTAAAACATTGAAAAATAATGAATGGATCCAATCCTAGTAGTGGCTAATCGAAATAAAACCGCCATGTAAAGGTTTTAGCAGAGTTTTCTTTATAGGAGTTGTCCGACTCTTTCTCATTTCTGTTTCTTTATTATAATTCAATTGTCTCCAAGAAACCTCGCAATGCATAAATTAAAGCAGCAGCAGCAAAAGAATGCAGCAATCCAGTATTGTAGCTTGTAGCAGCATTATTTTTTTTGTGAATTGGTGTGAAATCATAATATATGAAATGCATGAATGTGTTTTTAAGAAATTAGAGCCAATCTACTACCAAAACTTTGAACAGAACAGGTTTATTTCGTTGCGCAAAATACACAAAAACATATAAGGGATTGACAATAAATACAATATTGGCAACAGGCAGCTGCGAAGGGACCAAAGGTCTTCGAGTCAAGCAGCAGCCCAATGGAAACATGCTTTTAAGATTTAGTCTAACTTTTGTCTTACAGTGTAATTTCAAAACAATTATCTGTACATAGATCCTGCAAATTGATTATAGGAAATATATGTGTGAACAGAAGGCTTCTTAATAGTTCATTTATAATTGGTCATATTTTAGTGATAATTGCAAATGCATTTGCCAAAAAAATCTAAGAGTGTTTAAAGCTTGCGTGCAAATTCTACAAATGGCTCGAGTGTGGAGTTGGATTGTATGTATTTAACAAAATTTTTTTGTAACAGAGTTTAAACTTAGAGTATGTTAATTTTTTGACGTCATACGGAATATTGTTCCATATTTTAGTTCCAATGAATTTAATAGAACGCTGAGTACAAGTGGTCATGAAGCGAGGTAAGAACATGGTCGTTGGTTGTTCACTTTGACGAGTAGTGTAGTGTGATACATTGGATGAGTAGCTGAAATAATGGTTGAAATTATCAGGAAGTTTATTCCGATTAAATTGGTACATGAATTTAGCAATTTCATAGGTGTATAAGTCTTCAAGCTTTAATATTTCAAACTGATGATATTGAAGCGTAATTCTATCTCGAATTGACGTTTTTGAAATGATTCTTAAAGCTTTATTTTGCAGTCGCTTTAACTTGGTTCATATGTTGAGTAGGTTGAGGCCCACATAGGTAAAGCATACAATAAATGTGAATGTACAAGAGAATAGTATAATAAAACGAGGCTAACTGATGGAAGATAATAACTTAATTCTGCGATAACGCCAACAGATCAAGCAACTTTGTTTTCAAGTAAGGCAATGTGTTTTTTGAATGAAAGTTGATCATCAATGGTGATTCCTAAGTACTTGGCCGACTCTGTAAGAATGATAGTCTGACTACTAAAGATGAGGCAAAAGGCAGACTCGTTTTACGAACAACGGGTGTTATAAGCAGTGCTTCGGTTTTAGTAGTGTTGATCAGCAGACCATTTGCTCTCATCCATTGCGAGATATTAGTTAGCTCAATTTTAGCCAGATTCGCGACATCTTAAGTTGTTCTTCCTGTGATTAAAAGAGTAGTGTCATCAGCAAAAAATCTAGGAGCAGTTTGCAAGCATGAGGGAAGGTCGTTAATGTATACTAAAAATAATAATGGACCTAAAATAGATCCTTGAGGAACGCCATATTCAATTATTTTATCAGATGAATTGATATTGGTAATAGAAACAAATGGCTTTCTATCAAGCAAATATGATTCAGTCAAAGATTTGGCCACACCTCGCATACCATAATGTTCGAGTTTTTTGATTAACTTAACATGTGATACTGAATCAAACGCTTTTCTAATATCTGAAAAAACTAAGGAAGAATATTGCTTATCGTTAATATTGTCAAAGCAAGATGTGATCAGGTCCAATATGGGATGTAATGTAGAGTGATGATGCTTAAAGCCGTACTGAGTTGATACAATGGTTTTATTGCGTTCAAAAAAAGATAAAAGCCTATTATAAATAATGCGCTCAAAAGTTTTGATAGTGAAGTTAATAGCGAAATGGGTCTATAATTATTTAGTTGATCTGTGGATCCTTTTTTAAAAACAGGAACAACCTTCGCAAGTTTTAGTTTGTTTGGAAATACACCCAAGGTTAAGCAATGATTTAGCATAATTGACAAAGGATGAGCAAGAATAGGAGCGGCAACTTTTAGAAAGTGTACATCCATGTCATCATGGCCCCTAGCTTTATTCAACTTTAAAGCATTGATTTGCTGCATAATTTCGTGTGGTGTTGTTGGTTGCAAATGGATAGAATTAAGACAGGGATTTTTCAAATAAAGCAATTCATCTATATTCATGTCATTAGACTGTTTTAGACTGGCTGCCACAGACTTGCCTACACTGGAAAAATAATTGTTAAATTCTTCTGCGATTTCATTCAAATCTGAAGTTCGTGAATTGTTTACAGTTATAAGATTAGGAGTTAAGGAATTGTTCTTAGATGGTAACAGAGTGCGCAAGATTTCGCAAGTTTTTTTTTTTTTTGGGTTATTTCTACACTCATTTCACTTGTGATAGTAATACAATTTCTTTGCAAGATTTTTAATTTTAGTTCAAGTATTCGAATAAACCTTGTAGTAGTTTTTTGCTATCGGAGATCCATTAATAAAATGTGACTTATGCAACTTCTGTTTTCTTTTTATTGATATCAGAAGGCCTTTAGTAATCCAGGGTTTAAATTTTAATCGTCGTTATTTTCTAGAAAGCTTTTTAAATGGGGCGTGCGTATCAATAGTTTTAGTTATCAAAGAATAAAATTGTTCAAATAGATCAGTAATATTTTTGCCAGTAGCAGTATTGAATTTAGGGACAAAATTTTTTATTTTAAAAAACAAATCATCATTAAAATGTTCACTGTTAAATTTACTGAAAGATCTAACTAACCTTTGTTGATGTCGTTGGGAGATAAAATTATTTTTTATGGTAGCTATAATTGGAAAATGATCAGTAATATTGTAGTTTACAACAAAAGGAAGTATTTCATACCTGTTTTCATTGGTGATAATGTGATCCAACACTGTTGCAGAGCTGGATGTAATTTTTGTAGGAATGTTTATAATAAAGGTAGAGCAATTGGCATTTAACATGTTTAAATATTCCCTAGCCTTAGCGGAGTAGGAGGATTTACTTGAAAAATGGATATTTATATCACCGAGTACGAAAAACATATTTTTTGTTCATATTAAGATCCGACAAGATTTTATTTAAATAATCACAAAAAGCATTAGTATTTGTATTAGGATGGCGGTAGATAGTGCCAACAACGTAGTTGATTTCAGTATTAGGGCATGATAACTTAATCCACAGACTTTCACAGCCAGAAAAAGATGCTTTAAACGTTAGTTCTTGAAATTGGAAAAAATCTGAGACGTAAACACCAACACCACCCGCATTTGTATCAGAATTGTTACGCAGAAAAGTATAAACAGGAATGGAAATATTTATTTGAGGTTTGTCTTTTATTTTTGCTTCACTTAGTCCAATAATGTGGGGTTTCTGTGGTAGTTTAGATAATAAATCACATAAACTGTCAAAGTTTTTGTGGAACGAGCGTATGTTAAGATGAAATAAAAAAAGCTCATTGTTGCTTTGGTGGCCAAAAGTTGAACTCAAATTTAAATATGCACATGCCTTGCTGTTTTGAAAACTTGAGAAAGATTTGTCACTCAAGTCAAAATTTTCTGATTCACAATCATTTTCATGATTTAGTGATGTTGCTTGACTAGAAGTCATTAGTCCCTCCGCAGTACCAGCATGCATGCTTGGCATTACAATTCTACAAAATAACCGCACATACTACTTTAAATAGGCCAAACACAACCACTTAAAGACAAATCGGTTTCAAATTTGACGGATATGATATCGGATTTTTCATTTTTTCGCACCATAACATTGCCATTCATTGTCTAAAAAAATTTGTAACCTGATTTTTTTGATTTTTGTTTAACTTTCCAAAAGGGAGCTTTCCGTCGTTGTGTCAAATTCTCGTTAACAAAGATTCGCGTTGTTCCGTCCACAGAAAAATTTTTGAGATCCAATTGTTTCAAGAGCTTGCGTTTTTCATAGATCTTATTGCGAACATCCCTGCTCTCAAATCGAGCAGGATTGGTGGAGGGGTTTGAATTTCTGAAGCATTACGATTGGGTTGGACAGGTAAACGATGGGATGTAGAAATATGCTTATCGGTAATTTCTACTTGAAGCAACTTGGCAACTTCGATTACTATTTTATTTGTGTCCTCCCCTTCTTTTCCTGGTACTCCCACAATTTCCAAGTTTTGGCGCCGCCCATGTTGCTCAACCGCGTCTATCTTATCAGCACCTTTAGCCTCATTAATAGCCAGCTCAGATGACTGAGTTTTCAACTTTTTAATTTCCTTTTCCTGAGCATCTTTTAATTTTCGTCAGTTCATCATATTCCAATTTCAGATTATCATATTGTTCACTGATGTAGCTTTGGCTATTTTTTACCTCCACAATTTCTATTTTAAGAGCATTTATTTCTGCCAAATATTCCTGTCTCCATTTTTCCACAGCTGTATTTACCAGCTCTTCAACGGTAGGACTGGATTGATTTTCTTCGCTGCTGCTTACTCTAACATTTCTAGATGAAATTTTGGTGTGTTTTCCCATAATTCCACTGTTACGTACTAGTGTCGATGCACCAGTTCGCAATTAATTTACACCAATACACAATCAATCTTATTAGCAGTAGACTAAACCTTATTCACATAGAATTTGCTACTACGCTGAAGAAAAGCTAATAGCCTACCCTGATATTTAGCCACTACTTTTCTGAGCGGATTCAGCAAAAAATGCTTTATGCAGGTACGCTGATAAGCAGCGATGGCGGAAGCATTTCTAAAGTGGGGGGGCCCAAGGGGGGAGCATTTAAAAGGGGGGAGCATAATTTCCACATTTTGTTCTCGCCTATTTTTTTGGCAGAACTAATTTGAAGCTGATTGAGAAACTAGAAAAGCTCTAGGGGGGTCCGGGGGCGTGCTACCCCGGAAAATTTTTGAAAATTTACATGCTGTAATGGCTATTTTAATGCCTTTTTAATAATTTTCAAGCAAATTTTGTTTAAATTTTTTGACTTTAATTCTGAGTGCTTCGCCAAACATGCTAAGCGCACGCTACCGGTGCGGGAGGTCTGGGGTTCGGTTCCCGGGCCGGTCAAATCTACACAGTGTCGCCAACGACTCGCCACCGTTGCGATGTTTCTTCGGAGCTGTGTTGCCCAGGCGCTAAGCCGCGGGGATGGGCCCCGCAACACGCTTCGGCGTATTACGGCGAGCATAATGAAGATTTGATTTTTGATTTTGATATATGGATTTTTTAAATATTTTAGTTACAAAAATAAGAGTCCAAATAATTTGAAACATTTGAATGTTAGAGACGTTTCAATTTAAACTTAAACCATTATCAATCTAAAAAATATCATTGCGAAAAAAGAGAAAAAGTTGCTATACGGACAAGCTCGAAGCAAATCATGAACATATGGATGCAATTAAAAACTTTTGATATTTAATTTGTTGAACCAAAAGTTTTTAATTGCATCCATATGTTCATGATTTGCTTCGAGCTTGTCCGTATAGCAACTTTTTCTCTTTTTTCGCAATGATATTTTTTAGATTGATAATGGTTTAAGTTTAAATTGAAACGTCTCTAACATTCAAATGTTTCAAATTATTTGGACTCTTATTTTTGTGATTAAAATGATGCATTTTGTTCGCACATTTTAAATTATGCGTGCTTAAGGAGTAAGGCTTATAGCTATCAAAGAGGTTCGAAATTATAGAAGAATTGTATGCATCAAAAACATGTTTGAAAATGGCTGGTGGCAGTATGCATATCCCTCATCCTACCCCTCTGGATTCGTCCCTGGCCATAAGCTACAGAAACCATCAAAAGAATCTGGCATATTTCAGTCACTTGGCACCATTAGTATTGTTCTTGTTTACTATAAGGCAGAGTCAAGGGGGGGGGGGGGGGGAGGGCATGGCACAATGGTCCCGCCCTTAAATACGCTTTTGAGGGCCGGATTTAGACAATGAGAGGCCCTAGGTTATTTGATCACACTGATTGGAAGAGCAAAAAAAAGGACTTCACGTCCTCAGATGTCCTGTTTTCACTGAAAATATCGGTTTGGTGAAGAGCAAAAAAAAGGTATACTCGTCCTCAGTTCTCAGATGTTCTGTTTTCCACTGAAAGTATCGGTGAAGAGAAAAAATGGTCTCCATTGTTCGTGATGAGGCCCCCCATTTTCTCCGAGGCCCTTGGTTTCAGCCTGCTTAGCCTTTACGTAAATCCGGCCCTATACTTACAATCCATATTTAGCCAGTCCACATGTGACATGTCCGATTTATGTGGGCTTCAGACCCACGGTTCTTGCTTCTAGTTTCTGTTCCCCCCACCCCGCAAGCAAAATTTTAAAGAAAACATCGCTGGATGTAAGCTCTTTCCTAGGTTTTAACTTCGATGGTAGGCCTATCAAGTTTCAAATACATTCATGCAGAGGCAATATTGTAGAAATAAACACGTAAATTAGGCCCCCCAGGGCCCCCCCTGAAAAAAAAGTGGGGGGCCAGGGCCCCCCCGGTTCCGCCACCTATGCTGATAAGCAGTGGTGTAAAAGAAAGTAACGGTAGACTTTACACAAATAGCTTTTTCGATAACGAGTAGGCCTAGTATTTTCGAAAGCAAGTATTTTTAGCATAAAATAACGCTACTGGAGCAGTTTTTACTGCAGAAAGTAGTTTAATTTCAAATTTTGGAAGCTTAATACGCAGCACACAGCTTTAATATTAGACGAGCGCGTCACGACAAACTTATGGGATAGAACAACTTTTTCAAAGCTATCAAGAGTACTTATGATAGAAGTTATTCCAAATGCAAAAACAGCTTTTTTCAAAGCTATTCTAATGTTCTGTACCGCTAACCAATTGTTCATATATTAATATTTTATTTGCGCTGGTGGCTAAGAGAGTCTCATGCTTAAGGTGAAGGTGTGTTTACCGATACGCGGCAAGCGGCAACGCGACTACCTAATTTCTTTGTTTATTTCATTTGGACGGTGAACTTAAGTGCGACAACGCGGTAAACACCACGCGATATTAAGGAATTGTACCTGTAAAATTTTTATCGCTTCATCGTCCGGTATCAAAAAGTGCTTGAGATAACCTTGATGACGGTAATGAGACTATGAACGTTTGATTGTTACGACATAATTAACCAATCAGCTTGCTTGACTCAGGCTAGCAAATTTTATGTCGCCGTAATCGCATTCGCAGGCCAGTATTGTTTGTGATGGTAGTCGATCAGCCGCGTATCGGTAAAGGTACCTTTACTGAAAATATGTAGGTCTAGCTGACATTATTTTGGAAAAGAAGTTCAAAATGGCTACCAGGGAAACTTTTGGACGAATCCATCGGACATGTTCAGTTATTCAGACACTGTCCAAAAAGATCCCTCTTCTATTAAGATTTTATCATTTGTTTTATTTGAGTAAACATTCGTTCGTTATCCGACTGCAGCAACAATTTTTAGGAGACATTTGCTATTACTCAAGGTCACTTAGTTATGCAGCGGTCGGAAGATCACGACCTTATTAACAAAAGGTTCCCTGGAGACGTTTGAGTGACATTTTTTAATTTCAAATAAGTTTACCGTGAGCATTTCGATTTTTTTCGTTTCAGTACAGGATAGTTTTATCACAAAACAAAGTCCAAAAAATCAAGCCTTCATTATACTCGCGGTATTCCGCCGCAGCGTGTAACGAACGGCGGAACTCATTTACGCCGCTTAGCGCCCAGCCCAGGCAACACAGCTTGGAAGTTTGAAGAAATACAGCAGCGGTGGCGAGTCGCTGGCGATACTGAGTCCGATTTGACCGACCCAAGGCGCGAACCCCAGACCTCCCCCACCGATAGCGATGTCGTTACGACTGAGATAAAGTCCAACAAACTAAAAAGCATTTGGTCTAATACATTGTCCAAACTGTTACGGTAAACTTGCTCTCTCGTTAGTCTCCGGTTGAATAACGCGCTAATTGCCACACACAAATCCAACAGTTCAATGTATTGCGTAGCACAGCGTAGCGGTTTTCTAAAACAGTGAAATGCGCATAAGAAATAACATTAAAATTACAAGTCAAATAAATGCACACTTACCCACTATTTGAAGACGAGAAAGCCAAATATCGAACAGCATACAGTTATACACCGGTTCCCAAAAACAATTAAGAATGTCAGACTAGGAAAACACGAGCTTATATAGGGGTAGCGCAAACAGATCAAAGAACAGGAAATAATATCACTAAGTATGATTTCAATTAGCAGTAAAGATAGGAAGGGCGAGGAAAAGACCAAATCTCACAGCTCAGCAAACCCCCGCTGAGAATAAGGAAATCGAGGAAAGGAAACATCACGTAATGCACTGATCTTTAGCGCACGTGTCAGAAAGGAGAAAAGCAGTAAACAACATAGAGAAAACGTTACAAGAATAACACTCCAAACTTCATCAATCAACGTCTAAAACTTGCCGTAACACAAACAGTTGGACAAAAAATTGAATTCAGTAAAATTTGCGCGATAGGTCTTTTATTTTCCCTACTTCTAATGAGATCTACAAGTTTAATTAGGCTACGGAAGTTCTAAAAGTTCTCTTACAAAGGTCTTTAAAATGGTCCTTCACGTAATTGAGATCAGTTTTAGCAAATTCGTTAGACTAACTCGGGCGTTTCAACGCTAGATCACTTTTCACAATGCAATCTGATTGTAGTCTGCTGAAAGCGATCTATAAGTACTCATGCGTAAAAACGAAATCACGTGAAGGAGTTGGACAACTCTAATAAAGAAAACTCTGGTTCCAGCAAGATTTTTCGGTTACATTCTTCAAAAGTTGTGAAAGATTCACTTTTAAGCAACGCTTCATTTTTTTGCGAAACAAGAACATTGTCTTTGCCGCATCTTGCAGAAGATGACGATGCTATAGAGCGTGGCTTAGCTGATTGAATCGAAAAATATTTTGGAAGACTTGGAAAAACATGTGGTGCTGCTGATCGTTTCAAGCGCATGTGGCTTAATTCTTCAGAATCTCAAGTAAGTTTACGTGATTCTCTATGATCCAGCGAAGTGGTAATGAAATCATCCTTATCAAAATGCTTTGCACAAACTTTGTGTGAAGTTGTAGGGATCCAATTTTTGCATGGAATTGCTTTGATCCAACGTTGTTTCGAATCCTCATTTTTTGGAAATTTGCATATAGCGGTACTTTTTTTGTAGTGTTAACTGACTTATACCCAGTACTGCAACCTGGTACGCAGCAAGTATACACCATGGCAAATACGTAAATTTAGCTGAAACTGTAATATTAAGTATTAGCAAGAACAAAAAATCATTTCATATAGTTTCGGTACACAAATGCATATTGAAAAAGCTGCGATTTCATGTTTAGAACCAACAGAGTACAAAGGTAGTATAGCGTAAATATAATTTTATCAGATGTGGTACAATATCGGCATGTTACATAAGTAGATGGCCTTTTTTTGTGGATCTATTATCCTAACTGGTTCAATTCCAAAACCACAAATGCTGCCCATGTTCTATCAGCCATTATTGTGCTGCACTACTTCTTGTATAGGCCTCTTTATGATATGCCTACTGCTGCTGATACTACAGTATATATATGATAGCTTACAACCGGAACCGGCCAGACAAGGACTAGCTACCAATACTTTATAGAAGGGCATACCAATACTTTCCTGCCGAGAAGTTGGGACGGGAAATTTCCCTAAAATATGGGGTCACAAGATTTCCCGTTTCTGGCAAATTCATAAAACTTTTAAGGGTTTCAGTGGTGTTAATATATATTATTTTGACGTAAAAAATACACCACGGTGGAGTTTTTTGTTTTGGCACAACAAACATATATTGTTCTCAATCTGTTGTATCATGATGTGTACCAAGTCACATTTACTCTGCATGAGGTTGAAAAAATACTTGCAAATACGTTTTACAAATTTTTGCAATTTGAAACAGACTGAATTCTAGAAATTTTATTAGTTAGTTTTTTCGAGCACTAGTGAGAGCAAAACTATGAAAAAGCGTAAATTCCTAACACGTTGCCTTTATTTTGGAGGCCGAACAAGCTCACGTAGGCTACTGTGTTATACAATATAAACCTTTACTTCCTAATAGCTGGTGGCAAAAAACTTTTAAACTAGCATTTTTTTCTTCACATTCTTTTGTCACTCGCTTCCTCTATTATGGTACCTTTATCCCAACGTGCAGTTGCGGCTCGTGAAGTAAAAACTTGGGGTGCTGCAAGAATTATATTCAACGTAAAACAGCAACATTTTTTACACGTAAAGCAACCTTCTTCACGTGCTGTGAGTTGTATGCTTTGGTCACTTTTTAGGTAATAACAACAAGTAGCAATTAAAGGATACTAGACAAGAATGCTTAAATAATTTCATTCATAAATAACAACGCACATAAAAATATTAACGAAAGCGATAAAGCTGTCTAAAAACATGTTTATGAGTCTGCAAAAGTTAACCAGATTTTCAGCAGTCACGCTACGGCTCGAACTTATGTTAAAATTCTATTTGAATTTTACGTCTTTAATTAGCTGTTTACTAAACTCGACCGAGTAGAAGCAATTATGAAACGTTTCACAAAATGACTAACAACGAAGTAGGTAAAACAATAAACCTGGGTGACGTGAAATCAACGTTTTTACACCAGGCCACCAACAATGACGGTCACAAAATTATTGCAATAATCACACCAAGCACTAATGGGGACCTATGGTATTGCTTTTAAATAAAATTCCCACGTAGGCCTATATGTACACTACCGGTAGATATCGAATAAGTCTAGCTTCAATTATACCAACAGGTCTACTGGTCAGTGGTATATGCTTAGTATTATTCCCAAATTAGTTAAAGACCGGCCGTTAGCTCAGTTGCTTAGCGCACACGCTATCGGTGAGAGAGGTCTGGATTCAAATCCCGGGACGGTCAAATCTGCGCAGTGTCGCCAACGGCTCGCCACCGCTGCGACGTTCCTTCGGAGCTGTGCAGCCCAGGCACTAAGCCGCGGAGATGGTTCACGCCACTCGTTACACGCTTCGGCGTAATACCGCGAGTGTAACGAAGATTTGATTTTAGTTACGATTGCTACACGTGAGTACCATACCCTATTCAGCACCGGTAAGCCCATAAATACCAGTCCGCAGTTGAACTTTTTCGTAAAATCACTGGACCATGTGGTACAAGCACCGGTACATCTGTAGGAACTAAGCAGCTAAGCGATTTTTTAGTTTAGTCTAAATTACAGCTTTTACTGTTTCAACTGGGCCTAAATCTGTAAATTTAGCTATTTGAACTACTAGCGGTTAACATGTTATACAACACTTAAATTGTTTTTTAAATTTTTACAAGACTACCGGTGCTGGTATCTGAGAAACTACTGGTAGCTGACTAGCCTATACGGTTATATTTTACTAGGCCTCAAGCAGACGGATAATCTTACTGCCTGACAACACTGAAAATACATCTGCTCCAACTTCCTCTGTACCTCACTTCTTCAACTTGATAGCTAAACCAGCTCCGCTAACAAAAACCTAACCTTTAATTTGTTCAACGTTTTCTCACACACACAATCTCGTGCTGTCTAATAGCGGCACCAGTCATTCAGCTGACAAACGTATCGTACCAAATTACCCATTATTACGTAACTATGATTGTACCATTGTAACTGCACTGTCGCTGCAAAGTCGGAAAATGCTTGTGCAGCTCCAGTATTCCAATACAGCAGAAAGAAGTACATTCTAACCAAAGCTTCCTTGTAGGATTTGAAAATTCACCGCATTACTGAGAAAGCCAGTAAGCGTAACATTTAATACTTTTAAAGAATAATTTGGTTTAATATTGATCTTGTTATTGCACTTAAGTGACAAAAAGAATGTCAATCGAATGGAAAACTAACAATCAAGTATTAACTTGCTTTAAAATGGCAACATGAAAGTGCGGGAATTGGCGCTGAGTAAATTAATGTATCCATTGCAGCCGCAGATTTCGCAAAAGTGTTGCCATTTTAAGCAATTTCATCAAAAATTAAAAATAATGATTGTTTTTCAAAAAAGAGGTAGGGTGTCCAAACTCATTCTTTTTTTTTTTTTTTTTTAAGAAAACTTCAATAGCACATAAACATTGAATGATAATGTTGAAAAAAATATTACCAATAACTAAAAAAGCAATGTCCTTCCTGGCCTACTGGACGCAAAGTCATGACGACTTCCTCTCGTTGGGTCGGAGGTTTTATCAGCTCTCCATCACCAACAGTGCAAAGCACTCCAGTCAACATACCGTAGAGCGGGACAGCGCTGTTTCGGGCTATCAACTCTCATCAGCCGCCCTCAGGTAAAATACATTCATTTTCCAAAACGATTGATCTTGCCAGGAACACTGATCACTTCGAATGAATATATCTTAAAGAATTTAACCTTTGTGGTACATATCCATTCGTGTGTTTACGTCACCACGCTAGTCAAATCCTTTACGGTGAAGATCAGTAACTAAAAAAGCAATGCTTTGCACTGTTGGTAATGGAGAGCTGATATAGCCTCCGACCCAGCAAGAGGAAGTCGTCAGGACTTTCCATCCAGTAGGCCAGGAAGGACATTGCTTTTTTCGTTACTGATCTTCACCCTGGCCACGTAAACGATTTGACTAGCGTGGTGACGTAAACACACGAGTGGATACGTACCACAAAGGTTAAATTCTTTAGAACATATTTTTCCGAAGGGATGAGTGATCCTGGCAAGATCATTCGTTTTGGAAGATGAATGTATCTTACCTGAGGGCGGCTGATGAGGGCTAATAGCCCGAAACAGCGCTGTCCCGCTCTACGGTTGAAAAAAATAATTAAAATTCATAAATTTTTGTTGAGATTTTCTTGGGGGTGCTGCAGCTCCGCGGCTCCTTTAGATGAGCCGCCTCTGCCAACGTGGCCCCCTCATTTTTAGAATGATGGAATTGCCACTAAGTATAGACCAACCAAGAAAGATTAAAAAACAAGAAGTGTCAAAACCAGTTATGCGTACAGACACAAGCAGTGTTTCCTCTATGGTGCAAAATTTGAGAAAAATGAGAAATTTTGGGCTAAATTTTTCAATTTTTGCACATTGCTAGAGTATAGGCTACTGATTTAAAAGCAAATTAGTTAAAAGTGCTCAAGTTTTTTGTGTCAAATGAAAGTTTTTACCATAGAAACTCTTATTTTTAACAAAATTATTCCAGACCTTAAATTACATCCTTTGAATGTTTGGGCAAATTTTTAGTGACTTTCATATTTGGGCAAATTCGAACTACTTAAAATCTTAGGGGGAACAGTGGACACAAGCCAGTCAACAGTTATGCGTATACTGATAGATCTGTAGATGCGAGTTGGCAGGGTCATCATAAGGAGGGGTTTGGAAGAGCATCATCCTCTCTGACCCCAACTGCCCCGACAACCCCTCCTGACTCCAACTTCCCCGACCCCAACTCCCCCAACCCCCTTACCCTAACTCCCCCAACACACTTTCCTACACCCTCACCTCAACACATTTTCCTACACCCCCACACTCACCCCATACACTCCCTCAAACATTCCCCCACACTTCTTCACACCCCCACATTTTCCTTACCTTCTCCATACCCCCATATCTCCTCCCTCATCTCTCCCATACCCCAACACACTTTTCCACACTCACCCCATACACTCTTCCACTTCTGCCCCTCACACTTCTTTACACCCCCAATCTCCCCTTACCTTTCCTATACCCCCCCATACCTTTCCCCTCACCTTCCCCCACACTCCAACACACTTCCTCACACTTACCCACACCTCCCCCCCGCTTCTTCACACCCCCACATCTCCCCTTACCTTCCCCCACACTTCTCTCCTCACCTCCCCAACACATTTCTCCACACTCACCCCATACACTCTCCAACACCTCCCACCCACTTCTTCACCCCCGTCTCTCCTTACTTTCCCCTAAACCCTCCATACCTCTCCTCTCACCTCCCCCACACTCACCCCATACACTCTCCCACACCTCCCCCACACTTCTTTACACCCCCCGCATCTCCCCTTACCTTCCCCCAACCCCCATACCTTTCCCCACTTCTTTCCTCACCTTCCCACGCAGGGTTGGAAACCGATGCTGTTTAAAAGCGAAGACGAATCGATATCGATAATTCATCAAAAAAGCAAAGAATTGTCGATGGTAGATATCAGAAACAAAAAGCATATACTAAAGATTAGTAATCGATGCCGAAATGCCAAAAAAAAATTTTTTAGCGTATTTCCATTAGGATATACTACTCTAAAATTTTGCTGCATTGATCATTAAATCTGGAAGGAAACTTGTGAGTGAAATACAGTAGAATTTGTCTAATTCGTCTTCGTTTATTTGGTCAGTTTGCTCAGTTCGTCACATTTTCGTCAGTCCCGGCAAAATTCCTATCTTTTACGTGCATTCCAGATCGTCTAATTCGTCACTTCGCTGAATTCGTCACCTATCTAAATCCCCGAGAGACCTTTTGTTTGTCTTATTCGTCATTTGCATATTCGATCCAATTCAAAACGTCTGGCCATTCGTTTTGTTTCGTTGCTCAGCAATGTCTGCATGTGTTAGCACGCATGTGTGCACGTTTAGACGTGCGTGCGAGTACATATTGTACACGTGCGAGATAGCTTTGACGCGCGAGATTGCGCAACTACAGTTTGGACCGTTAAACTATAGTTGTGCTTTCAGCATTTTATTTCAGTATTATTGTCAGAGCGAAGTTACACACATTTTTTTGCGAGTTAGCAATTTTGGTTACACCGACTTTGTGTATTGTATTATTTTTTGGGTACTGTGTGATTTGTGTTCTGTGTAAGTGCATTGTATTCAATAATAGACGTAACAAACTGCGTTAACAGCAAAACAAGCCCCTTGTATACAAGCCATTATAGAGTTTTCACCTGTTTGCATAATTGGTCCGTTTGTTTAATTCGTCACTTTTTTCTAATCCCCTTTAGGTGACGAATTAGGCAAATTCTACTGTAACTATAATTGCCCTTTTATAAAGGTTATTAAACTACTGCTATTTAAAACTATCAACAAGCTGTACTCATACCTCTTATTAGATTGTGTAGAAGTAGCTCTTTTCAGTTTTTCTAAACATTGATAGGTAACCGCTCAACTAATCAAGCTTCAAGTCTGCATTAAATGTTTCTATTTTATCACACTGTACACTACAATAATGTATTTACCATCATTAATCTAAGACTTCAAAACATCTATATAAAGAAAATAACGAATAAGCAACTAATTCATGTACTATAGTACCGATACTGATGCAAACACCATAATGGTATACAGGTAAAGCTTAACTTAAAAACAGCAAAAGCAAAATACCGGTAGTCATGGTGTTGCAAGCTTATCAACTGAAAAGTTAATTAACTAAAAAGGTTTTCAAGTCAATAGGTTTACAACACTGATAACTCCCGAAGCCTGGAATATCCCAAAACAAAAAATTCTACAGATGACACAGTCGTACCAATAATTTTATGAAATTCAAAACATTAATTGTTTCCATTACAGAATCAGTAAGTCAACAACTTGCCACTGGTACCTGGTACGTACTGTATATGTAATCTTTGTAGTCTTACTATGCTGCATTTGTGCATTATTGCTGCAATACTGTATTACATAGGCCCTATTAGATTACTAAACGGCTTACAACACTGAAAACTTTAAAAGCCTGAAATCCTCTTATACTTTCAAACTTCCAAAGATCATAATAATAATAACACAATATCTGATATTGCCTCATATCTCTTTTAACTTGGCATTAGCTGCAAGCAGCACATTGTTCTCAAAAGTTGAATCTGACATCTTTGTTCGCAAAGGATTGAGTATTCTTTTGCCTAATGAAAATAGTCTTTCAACCGAAGCTGATGAGGGCAGTGTTGTATTATAAGTAATCAAGGGTTTGTACAATTCTTTTGGTAATTCTTTCACGCTCACACGTATCACACCATGCTAGTCACATTTTGCTAAGCTGCAGTTGTCCCTGAGGTTCTTGCAACTTGGCCCGTTTTTCGTACCTCCAGAAAAACGAGTCTTTTGAAATCATACTATTGCAACTGGTAGAACTGGTATCACATGTTGCTGCTGGTACTAATTGCAAGGTTTCAAAAGCTGAAAAAGCATTTTTTACTTTTGTAACAATGCTTTGCTTCTTTTGGCTGGAGACCCAGTGTAAACGAAATTTGGGATGAAGCGCAGCAGCCACTTGAAATTCAGTGGATTCAAATTTATTCTTGAATCTTGAGGCTAAGCCATTTTTCAAACTTCGAATGACTTCTTCACAGTACATCATTTCTGAAGCTTGAAGACAATCTTACTCTTCCTGGATGTTAGCAAGTGTGGGCAACAAATATACAGCACTTGCAGCCGCATCTCCTTACAATACATCAATCGCATAAGCCGATGGTTTCATTGCACTTAAAAATTCATTTAGAAATGTCAGCTCATCATCATTTATTGGCCGTAAATCAAAAGAAATAAATAAGCTTGTGAGTTCCGTTTTTTTACCTTCAGCAGTTCATTGACTCGTGTCAGTGCATCAGAAGTCGAGTTCCATCGTGTTTACCTAAGTCTAACGTATCTTATCACTTGCTACAACTGATGTTGTTTGCTTGAACCACATTGCACTAAGTTTGCCATGCAGTGAACGGAAAAGTTTTTTGTATTGTGTATCAGCTAAAGCCAAACCTGAATCTTTAGTTGCAACAAGACTCAGTTTATGCACTGCACATTTGAAATGTGGTGGCAACTCATAATCTTTTTCAGCAGGTTGAAGATCAAGAGTATCAGTCATAGGAACAGCATAGGCATCTTCATTGTCAGCACTAGCAGCACAATCTTTAATTATCAGCTTGAGCTGGACAACTAAATTCTGCAAAGGCCTTTACAAAATTAGACCCTGAGTCAGTTATGCAATGTGCTACTTTGTTAGTTAATTTGAATTCCATGATGACAGATTCAGTTAGTTGGGCAAGGACATCAAATGTGCAATGTCCAATTACGCTACGTATGGCAATGCAAGCATTCTGTCGTATAAGTTGATTGGTGTACCAGTGTGCTGTGAATCCAACACATCCTTTTCGATAGCTTGTCCAGTGATCTATCGCGAGACATACTTTTTCAGCTTTGCCAAAATTTTTCTGTAGCTCAGTTTTCAAGGATTTTGTTAATTCTTCCGCTTTTGCTGAATACACTATGCGACTCTTCAATTTCATCTTGGGGGCTACTTGTTTTATAAAATTGTGAAAAGCATCAGAATCAATATGATTAAATGGAAGACCTGATTCAACAATATATTTAGTAACAAAAAGATCAAAATTTGTCTGGGTCAGCTTTGTGGAGGTGATAAGACCAGTACTTGAACTTACCGGCTTATTAGATTTGTCACAGGTACCAGTTCTTGCATTGTTCCTATCAGTATCTTGTTGTTGTCTGTTGTCGTGGGCTTTGCACAATTTGTCAAAAATAGCTAGAGCACCAGTATGTTTGCTTTTATTGTGTGATCGCAAATTGCCTCTTGATTTGTAACTGCTACTAATTTTTTTTTTTGAAGCATCGTTCACAAGAAAACACCCATTTTTCTTTAGTTGATCCTTTGCGTACCAGCTTAAAAAAAAAGAAGTGGAAACAAAATATTTTGACTTAAGCTCATCTTCATCATCAATTTCAACTGTTTCTGCTTCAGGATAAGAAACATTATCACATGCACCAGAAGATCTAGTACCGGTACCACTACTAGTGGCAATTGGCCCATCAACATTAGCATTACTAGAATCAACTTCTGAAGTTACAGTAGAACTACTGGTATTTGATGCACAACTTTCAACAGACAATACATCTAGTTTTCTTTGCATTCTGTTTCTGAAAATGTAAATTTAACCATGAGTAAGCCTACCTATACCGTATGTCAATAGTAACAATGACATCAGTTCTGTTCAAGCAGTATATTTGCAATATACTAGATCATACAGGAGCCTACATGATTGTGGCTGGTTTTTCCACAAAATTTGCTTACAAGTGTATCGTGTAGACTGTAGACCACCCAGCTACAGCTACCATAACATACTAGTACTGGTACTAGGCTACTCAGTACAATCAGTACTACTGGTCGACCAGCCTGACATTAATCTATTGCTACGTTGATCTCCATGTTATAGGCTAGCCCTACTACCAGTACTGGGCTACTGGCAAGGTTAGATAAGCTTACTAAATTGTAGACATATATAACCACAGCATTTGATCTGGCCTAGGCGTAACCTTCGATACCCTAAGAGCTACGATGATACCAATACAATATTTGATATCGGGTTTAGCCTACTGACTGTTTGCCAACTATGCTAAGCAGTAAGCAGCACTGACAGACTGAGCGGTACCGTACCCACCGTACATACTAACGTAGTACACGTGGACACCACGTAATCGTATGGCCTAGAAACATGTTGTTATATAGATAGTTATATAGAGAAATATAGCATAAGAGAAACGAAACGATGTAAGCTTTGGCAGACTCAATAAGAACAAAAGTAAAGCATAAAGATTCTACCAATCGATAAAATGTAAGCAAAAAGCATAGAATAGGCGATAATCAATAAAAAAAATTTAAAGCAAAGAGTCTGCGATAATAGATAACAGAAAAGCAAAGAATGTAGTATCGATTATCAGTCGATATTTCCAACCCTGCCCCCACGCCCCAACATACTTCCCCACGCTCACCCCATACATTCTCCCACACATCCTAACACACTTTCTTACATCTGGACCACCACATCTCCCCTCACCTTCCTTTACACCCCAACACACTTTTCTACACTTCCCCACCCCCCTGCACCTCCCCCTCACTTCCCTTCCCCTTACCTCGCACTTTCCCACACCTCAACACTATTCCCCACTCCTCCCCCCACACTTCCCCTTAAAAATTGTCTGTTGCTTACAGTACAGTTGCACCTGAGTTCTCCGCATTACGAATTTTGAGTGACCTCATTGAAGCGTGTCGGTTAAATAAATAAACAAAAAGGAGAAAGAGTTTGCTAACTCCTATAGAGAACTCTGGTAGCAATGGGCCTAGACTACTACTCATTTATTCCCAGCTCTGCACTGGCCTGCTGGATAAACCGACGACCACATTCTTAGTTACAGATAACACCAAACCTGGCCAAGAAGTTTTAAAGTATTTTCTACACACTGCTGTCATTCCTGTCAACACAATTACCACAAAATAGCTCAGCCCTAAGCTCCTAACCTCTTTTCACTATGCCAGGGGTGGCCAACCAGTCAGATGCTAAGAGCCACATTTCTTTTTGTGTTTCAGCAAAGAGCCATAGCCCATATCATACATAAGCGTTAATGATCGCTTTAACATCACCATACCTCTTATTAATACGCATATTTTTGCTTAGCCAGATTTGTAGTACACCGGTCGGTTAGCTTAGTTGGTAACGACGTCGCTATCAGTTGCGGATATCTGGGGTTTGTTGCCTGGGCCGGTCAAAGCGGACACAGTGTCGCCACCGCTGCGATGCTTCTTCGGACTTCGAAGCTATGTTGCCTAGGCGCAAAGCCGCGGAGACGGACCCCGCCACTTGTTACATGCCTCTTCGTAATTCTCTCAACAAAGTCATTATTTCGTGACAATGTACTTCATGCGTTGCCAAACGCAACATGATTACAGACTTGGATGCCGATAGAAGAAACAAACCATGTGAAAAAGAGCCGCATCGAACTGGGAAAAGAGACACGGGTTGGCCACGCCTGCACTATGCTGTCTAAAACCTGATTTTAAATGAGCGCGTGAGTGAGTTACCCTACTATTGTTACCACTCAAGCGTGAAATCACTGGAGTTAGCAATCCCGTTGTTCTAGATATCTCTGGATTCAGTAAATGGAAGCCCTGGGCAATCTTCTCTCCAGGTCGTGCCTGTAGACATTCATGGTTCTAAGAAAAAGTTAATGGTAGACGTTTCTCGTGGTAATTGCAGACCTTTAGTTCCCGTACCTTTTCCCAAGGAAGTGTTTAACGCCCTTCATTCTCTCTCTCACCCTGGGGGCAAGGCCAGTCAGAAGCTAGTTTCTGAGCGGTATGTGTGGACTGGTATGAGAACTGATATCTGACGCTTTGCTTCTTCCTGCCAGGCATGTCAACAGTCGAAGGTCCTGCGACATAACCAGGCCCCCCTCCACCGTTTTTAACTCCCATCCGAGAGGTTTAAGCATGTACACATAGATCTGGTGGGCAAACTTCCAGAATCTGGAGGATACAGTTACAGTATCTCTTGGCAATGATCTGCAAGTACACCCGCCACATGGAGTGCGTTCCTTTGTCTGAGATAACCGCGAAAGCGTGCGCAGATGCTTTCTTGCTTTATTACTTTATTGAGTTGCCAGGTTTGGCGCGCCTCAATATTTCAACACCGATCGGGGACGGCAATTCACTTCTAACCTTTGGGCTGAGATGTGTGCGTTTCTGGGAGCCAAACATAATCCCACGTGCAGCTTTCGGCCCGAATCTAACGGGATGATTGAGAGAACGCATCGTACCCTCAAAATCGCCCAACGGTGTCAAGATAATCCAACCAGCTTGTATAGTAATCTTGGTCTTGTTCTTCTTGGCATGAGAGCCATGGTAAAAGAGAATTTAGGTGTATCTACTGCAGAGCTTACAATCAGTACCACATCACGTATCCCTGAAGAATTTTTATTGATATGCGCGATACCATGCCTGAAACTGACTATGGCAAGCAGCTGGTGGATGTTATGAGTACGTTACGCCCTACACCCCCCAGGGATCCGTGCAGGCGTGACTATTTTGTTGAGGAAAAACTTAAGACTTGCATACATGTCTTTGTCCGCAACGACACTGCTCGAACCTCACTGGATAGGGTATATACCGGTCCTTTCAGAGTCTTGGGCCGCGAAGAAAAGTATTTTACCTTGGACTTGGGTGGTGACCGTGTTGATAATGTAAGCATTAACCGTCTAAAAGCGTGCTCCCTTTTGCTGGATTTACAAGATTCCAATCAAGGGAGTTTTGAAGAACAACCCCTGCTGGTAGGGCCCGAAGCTGTGCCCGCTACTAGCCCGGAAACGGAGACTTTAGCACCAAAGTTTCTTGTTCCCCTGGCTAGAGAACCCCCTAGGTTGGAGAAAGTAAATCGGTTTGTCCGATTGATTCGACGCCCAGTCAGGTACCGGCGTTCTATGTCCCGGCAAATGTTTGTGTGTAAAAACTTTGTTTGTAAAAACTTGTGTGTAAAAAGTTTGTATGTAAAAACATTCCGTCTGAATATTCGTTACTACCTGGATTCATTTTTGTTAAGGTTTGCGGTCTTAAGGTTACGGTAACTTTCTTACTTAATCTTTTCTTGCCTAAGCTTCTACATCTTACGTCCCAGACATGACGTTAAACTGTTCTAGATCTTACGTCCTAGGGCAGGGATGTCCAACCTTTTAATTAAATGGGCCGCATTGCAAACTAAAATATTTAACTGGGCCGCAAAATCACCACAATATCTTAATACAATGGAAAATTTCATTGACCGGAATTCGCAGCGTTTTTAGCTTGAAAATTTCGCTCGTTTTGCAGGAAACGAAAGATTGCTATAGTTATCAGAGGCGCACCCACGTTTTGATAAAGATGTGGGGGCCTGGGGGCGTTAGCCCCCACCCGCCTAAAGAGTTGTTACAATTTTTAATCAAAAAACACTCATTTTAGCACACTTTTTTATCTAAAGAGGACATACTGGTACCTGCAAGTGAGTGAAGTCACTACAGACCCATACAGAATACAAAAATATATCAGTAGCCGATACTCGATGTTTGAGAACAGAAGTTTAACTAAAATAAATGAAAGGAGGCTGCAACCATTATTAATTTGAGTATTTGTCAACTAAAAGTTAGATTTAGCTTATTACAAATTTCTTGAACGCCAGAGCCGAGGAGGAGGGAGCATGGCGCGGTGGCCCTCCTGCGTGAGTCTATGATTGTAATTTAAAAATTGACGCTTGACGCTGAAACAGCTGAAATTTTATGGCCTATCGTGTATGCCCAACGTCGACTTTTTGAAAATTGACGGCGCATCAGGTAGCGTCAACGAAAAGTTGAAGTCGTCAATTGACACCGTCAAGTTAGCGGCGTCAAAGCATACCACGGCTAATAACTATTTCAAAAATGATAATTTAGTTTTAGCAAGATGGCCTTCACTCAATTGCATGACGACTGCAACAGCCACGTCTAAAAACTTAAAATAATGTTTATGAGCAAACGGTGGGTTTTACGACAAATCAAAATTTTTTCAAGATGAGAACATGTGCTATAATCAAGGTTTCTACAAATTTGTTCTCCATAAAAAATAGTACCGACACACCATGCAGTTACAACAGCTAACAAAAGATTTTTCAAAGTAGCTCAGGCCCAAACAGTGCTTCAAATCGAAAAAGTGCAGGGTTTCAAGTCGTAGCAAATTTAATCACCGTCTAGGGCGCGTTCACACAAAGCGGTTTTCGCAACCAGGCGCGAAACTTCTTTTTGTTGTTGTGCACGCAATTTTGAAGATTTTCATACTTTTTTTAGTAATTTAAAAACGTGAACAATGTTGGATTTTGAATCACTGAAACAAATCTTAAAATTTTGAAAAACGCGTTCTCAAAAACAAAATAAAGTTTGGTGTCTGGTTGCGAAAACCGCTATGTGTGAACGCGCCCTATACAAAACGTTTGAAATTTGAGTTAACTACTGTTGTGAAAAAGTAATAAACCAAATAGATTTTCAAAAATGCATGGGTCACAATGACTTAAAATTGTTTATGTTAATCACTGTATTCATTAAATATAAAGTATTTTGCTCAAACTACGTGAAGATTCTTGTGCTTACTACTTAATAAAATTGTCGAATTATTATTTAATGAGTCGATAGTGGGCCGCATCCAAACATTAAGGGGCCGCAGGTTGGACATCCCTGTCCTAGGGCATGACGTTAAAACTGTTCTGAAGCCGCTCCGTTTGAGCTTAAATTTGTCTTTTCTCTGTAACTACCCGTTTCGGAACTCTTTGTTGTTTGGTTTGGCACGTTAATTATTAGTCACTGGTTTGCCTTTTGTAATTGGTGAAAATTTTCGGAATTTTTTTTAGTCTAAGCTTTCATGTGTTTGCTTGGTAGTGGTTGTTGAATCGACTCGGGTTTGCTCATTTAGGTTCACCCAATTTTACGTGTTATGTCGAACTTTGGTTTTGGTATTGGTAAGTAATTGTCCTTGGTTGCACTTGGTCCCGTTCATTTTGTTTTAGTGGGGTTATTGAATTTTATATCGGTCGCTTTCGAGTAGAGAGTTTGTAGTAGGAGAGCGTTTTTGATACTGCGCATGTTGGTAGATTTCTACTGTAGATGTGGCTGTATGCCTGCCTCAATCTTTCTGCGGGAGCTGTGTGTACAGTGCGTTTCTTGAATGTTTTTCTTCTGTTTATAACTTCTCTGGATCATTCTGTGGACTGACCACCCTCAGTCTGTTCTCTAGTCGCTAGTGGGTCTGGTCACCTCACTTGTGACGTCTGGAGTTTCGTCTTCTAACTCACTCTCCGTCTCTTTACTAGTCATTGTCCATTGGTTCTGCAGATCCTTGGCTGATTGGCACTCGCCTTTATTCTCCTGATGCTCTCCGCGATCGAAGTGCCCTGGTACGCGACTTTAACCAAATGACTCTTCTCTACAGACATGTAGATTCGCTTTACCCCTTTAGCTGATTGTGCTGATTTCCGCGCGATTACCCTTGTACTTCAGTGAGGTATTCTGATGATGAGATAGACGGACTTCCTTGATGTAGCGTTTTCTTGGCAGCTTAACTTTTCTTTTATAGGGGCGCTGCTGATGATCCCTTCTGCTGATGTGAAGTTGTGAAAGTTCAGTCCGAACATTCTTTGATTGACTTTGCATACTTTTTGTGGTAACTCTATTTTTTGCTTTTGCAGGTGATTAATACCCGTCACCGGCCTCCTTGGCTGGTGCTTTACCGCACGGCTGTGGTGAACTCCTAGTTAATTGTTGAGTTTTCTTGATGATCGGAGGATAATTCTCTTGACGAGGGTTTCCCGTTTGCGTTGTGTTGCAACCTTTTTTGGCCGTGTGGTATGGAGCGTCTGTCTCTTGAGCTGTAGACTCGGATTTGATTCCGAGTCGGGTCAAACCAATGACTTTAAAATTAGTATTCACAGCTTCCCTGCTTGACGCTCAGCATTAAAGGGACAGTGTGGAGAACAAGCCGGCAAGTTTACTTGTTGTGCCGTTGGGAAAGGCACTTAACGGGATTCCCCCATCTTGGTGTGGTAGACAGATGGCTGGCAACTCCTAAGCGAGCTCGTATAGCGCTTTGATCGCTTTCTCGTGATAGGAGGATAAACATGCAACTAAATTTAAAAAAAAAAAATTTTATCCTCCCGTCTGGGCGTTGTGACATGAGGGAACTTTCTTTGTTTATTGTTCTACTTTTTTTTGTTTGAACAAAAATTTAACGTTTGTGGGTTTTCTCAACTTCGCCTGCCTGCCAAACTAACTCTTACGATCTCTCACTCACACCATTCGCGTTTTTGTTTAGGGTGATACCTGAGTCCTTTCTTTTTGCGTTGTCTGATCTGTTCGTTTTGGTTGCTGAGTGCATTGTTTTCAGATGACCGCCATTGCTGGATGTTGATCGTCGTCATCTCTCAAAAAATTATCATATGTGCCGTGCAGAACACCTCCGAATCGTACACACAGCTCTCGTAGGAGTTCCGCACCTCCACCACTCATTTCGTACCCGGTTGTTGGCCTCAATTTTTTTTTCGGCCAAAACCTTTTCTCGCGGGGGGTGTGGTGTGGCACTCGAGTAACTAGCCCCGCCTATCACCTTCCCACATCACGTGATTTCTCTCACTAACGGAGCATAACGATTTCTCCCGTTCACGAGACGTCACAACACAACTTGTTATGAATTGGTCGATGGCCTTTCATCATAGGTGGGCACAAATCGCTAATCCGCTAACTAGCGAAGCTAATTTTTCACTAGCGGATTAACTGTTCGGCTAACGTTCAAAAATATTAGCGGACTGGTAATCGAAGCAAATTTTTTCAGCCAATCCGCTAGAATAAGATAGTTGCTACCGCGGTTTTAATAAAGAAAAGCTTTTAAGTTGCCATATTTTCCCGTTTTTTGAGCCAGAGAAATATCTACCGGTACTCTTCTGGCTAGGCGCTTAGATCAAGCAATAATGACTCCGTCAATGACATCATAATGCTGCTAGCACAATCACTGTTTCGACGTGTAGGAGCTAAGAGGTTATAGACCGGCAGCTGAGAAGGGTTAGCATAACTTTTCTAGGTAGGCCTACCAATAACCAAGTATATTGCGACCTACTACCTGAGTACTACGTCAAAAACCATCGGCGAAAAGTAATTTCTGCCGAGTCAGATTGGAAGCGTTAATTTGGCCGTAATGTCCCCCCCCCCCAAAAAAAAAAAACGCAAGCACACCTTTTCTAAGGTACCACATGAAACCTAGTGAAAACAAAAGCTTACATCGACCAAACCACGAAACGATATGTGACAGAAATTTTTTCGGCTACTTTACCCCCGACAGAAGCCCCCAAAGTTCGAGTAATGACGTCACGAAGGTATGCTAGCGTACCTTTTCTAGGTACCACATGAAGCCTAGTGCAAACGAAAAGTTACATTGCACTGATTACGAAATGGTAAGTAACAGAAATTTTTTCGGCTGCTTGACCCCTGGCGGAAGCCCCCAAAGTTCGAGTTATGACGTCACAACGAAAATGACGTCATAACTTAAGTTTCATAGGCACCTAGAAAAGGTATGCTAGCATACCTTTGTGACGTCATCACTCGAACTTAAGGGGCTTCTGTCGGGAGTAAAGCAGCCGAAAAAATTTCTGTCACACACCATTTCTTAACCTGGGGGGTTATTACAGGATGCTCGTTAAGCGGTTTACGAGCTCGCAAACTGCTCGGTAAAAAAATTTTCCTCGCTAACGCGTTTGTCGGGGTTACAGGATTTTCCGAGCTGGCGAACTCACTCGGCAAGTAGCGAGAAAAAAAATGAGCACGTTAAGTTACCGAGCGACAATTTCATGCACAACCAGCCATGGCAGAGCGCATTTTTTTAGGTCATAGTTTATGCACAATAGCTAGTACCTAGTATATGACACAACTAGAGCTTTACACAACTCTCAGGCTTGTTGTGAAATGGTAGACTCAAGTTCAAGTTTACTCATTCGTGCGAAAGAGGCTAAGACTCATCAAGTCGCTACACGCTATCTCAAATATGACACATGTCAACAGAAAAAAATCAGATTTTCAAAAATTTAAAACAAAACAAAAAAGAAAAATGCAAAGCATAGTCAACATACAAATACATACAGTGATACACATCAAACTAAGACTAGTAGGCCAGCTGCTGATCACTGGTACTAGCTAGCGCCTAGTCTAGTGCTAACACTGTTCTAGGGTGACTTATAAAGTTGGGATGGTTTCAACTTGATTACAGGTAAGAGTGTATGTAGTAATGGTGTCTACAGATGTACCGGTACAGGCTTGCTGTAAGGTGCTAGACTAGCAGCTGCTCTTTGCTGGCTGGCACCTAGTCTGGTGCTAAAACTGTGCTATTACGCCTATTGCAAACATGCGTTGGCTGCAGACTTAGTTAGAGAATATGTAGTAATGGTATCTTCCACCATTAACTGTGTGAGGCCATGGCCAGCAACTGCTAGTCTAGCACCTCACAACAAGCCTATGCATCAGTAGACACCATTACTGCATACACTCTTTACCTATATCCAAGTCAAAACCATCCCAACTTTGTAATACCAGCACAGTTTTAGCACTAAACTAGGCGCTAGCCAGCAAACAGCAGCTGCCAGTCTAGCACCTCACAACAAGCCTATACATACCGAGCAGTTAGCGAGACACTCGGCTTTACCGAGTAGCTGCTCTTTCAGCGAGCGCAACCTGTAATCCCAACTTTGCGAGCACGTTATCTCGGCTGCCGCTCGGAGAATTTCTCCTCCGAGGAGAATTAGCGAGAGAAATCGCTCGCTAACACATAAAATCCTGTAATCACCCCCCTGGTCCATGTAAGCTTTCGTTTTCACTAAGTTTCATGTGGTACCTAGAAAAGGGATGCTAGCATACCCCCATTTTGGGCCCCTATTATTACGACCAAAGGCATTCAATCTGACGTGGCAGAAATCACTTTTCGCCGGTGGTTTTTGACGTAGTACGTCGCAATATACTTGTTATTGGTACCTAGAAAAGGTATGCTAACCCTTCTTAGCTGCCGGTCTACCAACCTTGCATTTCGCAAAGGCGCGATAGTCAGACATGGTCAGATTGACGAGACCGACGCTTATTTTAGCAGGCCTACTGTGCTTATTTCCTGCTCTGCTTATTTCGGCAATGTCCTTATTTCAGTAGTGCGCCAATTTCACTGAAGAGTTTATTTCAATGCTGAAAGTTCTTTCAGCATGTGCCTAAAACCTTGACAATATACTGTGCTATTAAAAAGCTTTTGGAAATTGCGTTGATACGATATCGTTTAGATTGGGCTGATCAAATGAAAAACGCGATTTTAAAATGATTGCTACAAGTTGCAAAGTTGATTTTTCGTTGTTTCTGTCTCAATTTATCATCTTATGATTAATTAGCGGACTAGCGTTAGCTTCCGCTAACAAAAAACTCGTGTTATCGGATTAGCGTTAGCGAAGCTAATCTTTTTGACAATCGTACTAGCTGTTAGCGGAGCTAATTTTTGCGTTAGCTGTGCCCACCTACATGCCTTTCATGAAATTATCACGCCATTAGTTCGTCGGAAAAAGAAGCGGCAGACGTCACAATACCACTTGTCATGGATTGGTCGATGGCCTTTCATGAAATTATCACGCCATGAGTTCATCGGAGAAAGAAGCAGGCAGCAGCAGACGTCGGTTACAAAGGACTGAGTTATTATAGAGCAAAATTACAGTTGGTACTTTGGATTTCTTATTGCGAGGCTAGCTCGGTGGTCGACTCGTTTGGGTTAATTAATTTACGTGCAGTGTTTTTATATTAGTCTTGTGCTGGTTACCAGTACGTTAGCCTTTAATTTACAGACCATGCTTTAACGTCGCCGCTGAAGCATCCTTTCCAAAAACGTGCAGCAGTAATTTAGATGAGTAGTCTGGGCTGGGTTCTTGTTTTTTTGTAGATAGTTTTTCAGTGGAATTATGCAAAAGCGACGTATGGAGCAGGAGTTAGGTGATCAGGGGGGTGATTACAGGATTTTATGTGTTAGCGAGCGATTTTTCTCGCTAATTCTCCTCGGAGGAGAAATTCTCCGAGCGGCAGCCGAGATAACGTGCTCGCAAAGTTGGGATTACAGGTTGCGCTCGCAGAAAGAGCAGTTACTCGGTAAAGCCGAGTGTCTCGCTGACTGCTCGGTATGTATAGGCTTGTTGTGAGGTGCTAGACTGGCAGCTACTGTTTGCTGGCTAGCGCCTAGTTTAGTGCTAAAGCTGTGCTAGTATTACAAAGTTGGGATGGTTCTGACTTGGGTATAGGTAAAAAATGTATGCAGTAATAGTGTCTACTGATGCATAGGCTTGTTGTGAGGTGCTAGACTAGCAGTTGCTGGCCATGGCCTCACGCAGTTAATGGTGGAAGATACCATTACTACATACTCTCTAAGTTTGCAGGCAACGCATGCTTGCAATAGGTGTAATACAGAGGTGGTCAGTAACGAAGTGGTTCTACTTAAGTAGTATTTTCAGTAACGAGCGACTTACTTAAGTGTTTTTCATCTCTGATACTTCTACTTTTACTTAAGTAAAATTTTTTTGGAGTAACGCTACTTGAGTAGAAATAAATTTTATGCTAAGTAGAAGTAGATACTGGTACCTATAGCCATTCCTTTTGACTACGATTTGAATTTTTTGTGTGTAAATATTTGGCAACTCTGCTTATCGAAAACATGTTCGGACAGGACGCAAAACTGAAGTCTGCAGTGTTGTGAACAGTCAATGTAGGCAGGCTCTTTTGTACATTGGCAACTGGGGATCTGGCAAGATTTTATTGAATTTTGTTGTTTTTTTGGTGAGAGCAGTATATTATTGTATATTTTATTGCTTGTTAGGTGTTCCTTTGAAAAGATCAGACAGAAAGAAGGATAACAGAATTATTGATAGATAGCTAAAGCCTTCCTTATTCTGTCCTTGCTACCAGTACAGAGTGGTGGTATATAGCCTACCGGTGCAGTACAGATTAAGCATTTGCAATTTGGCTACTAGTACCATCACTGATAAATAGCGGTATACTGTATAGCAGTGGTTCTTAAACTGGGTTCGACTGAACCCCAAGGGTTCGGTGAGGCTGTAGCAGGGGTTCGGCTAAGATCAGAATAAGTTTTTGCAAAAAGGCATACAGTTGCAGTAAATGACTATCTCTGCGTGGAATGATGCATCCCCCCACCATACTCTTTCAACGCTGTTTTTGATGAATACAATTTTTCCATAATTTCAAACCTATTTGATAACAATCATCTTTACGCCTTAAGCACGCATAAATCGAAAATGTGAGAACAAAATGTATCATATTTGGTGAAGGACGTAGAGTTAGAGGCAAAAAAATTAAACAGAATTTGCCATAAAAATTGTTCAAAAAGCTCTAAAATGGCCATTACAGTGTCTAAATTTTTGAAAAATTTCCGGGGAAGCATACCCCCGGACCCCCTAGAACCATATTTTTGTTCCTCAATTTGCTTCAAATTAACTTTCCGGAAAAAAAAACACGCTTAAAAAATGTAAAAATTTTATGCCACCCTCCACCGCCTTAAGAATATTCTGAATACGCCCCTGACGTGAAACATTTTCAAAGAGCTTATGCTTTTTTCCGGTTTAGACGTCTAACGTCTTTGCACTCATTTAACATTCAGCCTAATTCCAAACTGCATCTCCCTCTAAAATTTTCTGGATCCGCTCCTGGTTATAATTAAGGGTTCGATGTATGCTTGCATGACACCTGTTGGGTTCGATACTTCCGACAAGTTTGAGAACCACTGCTGTATAGGATTTAAACTAGGGTATATCTGAAACCTTAGTAGCCTAATCATGTAATAGGAACTCCTAAGCAAGCTTAGTCTAGTGCCTTCATCGCTTTCTTGTGATAGCAGAATAATCACCACTACCAGGATGCAAATCTACCCGCGACTAAAAAAACTACCTAGTGCCGTAGTTGACTGGTCATTATTGTTTGCTTACTAGTCAGTATGTACCAGTTGCCGTGGTATATTTGTTTAAAGATTTTTTTGTAGCACAGAATTTAGCATTGCAAGATTAGCTCAGATAATACACCACTTACAAGTATACCTTCTTGGTCCTGTTTTTTTTTTAAATGACAAGCCTTATTAGCGGGTCATTTTTGATACCGGTACTATTATTAATGACTATGAGTGGCAAAGCTGCTGCTACTACCAATACTTGTGGAACCAGTGCTCTACATGATGATGCTAGTAGACCTGCGGCAACAGATGTTACCATTACTGGCTCTCACGCTGTGCTTGTTGGTGAATGTGATGATACTGGTGCTGCAATTGTTTTGTCTGATGACGAAGGCAATTCTAACAATCCATTCACTTCCTGCCCTGAAAGTCCTTGGCCATATTTGGATAAATTTTTTCGATGCAAATTCAAAGAAGGGAAAACCTTGAAATTTGAGTGCCTGCTTTGCAAGCCTCGTAGTGTAGAAATTTCTGCATACATTAATTCTCCATCAAACCTTCAAAAACACATCAAGGTTAGTAAATATCAATATGCTGTAAGTAGCCAATACCAATCAGTGTCATATCGGTACCTCATTTTGTAATTTTGAATATAATAGTGGGCTGGTGATTTGGCTTTTGATACTATCAATAGGGTATGGTTTTGTCATTTAGTGCTATTATGTTTCCAGTTAGTGTAAGTTTTGACCTCTTTCCTGTGTGCAGTGCAATGTTGTTGTACCGGTAGACTATTCTGGTAGCCAATAAGGAAATTACCTTGTTTAAGTTTGCAATGGAAAACTACTTTATTTATAGCTAAGAGTTGCTGCCCAATTCTGCAATTAATTTACATTATTATGATCGATGTATTTACAGAGTAAACATGGAAGTCACATGGAAAAGTATAAACAGTTGACCTCTCTAGCAAAAAAAAGAAAATCAACATCCACGGTACCGCTATCAAGTTCCACCCCATCTTCATCCACATCAAAACAACTTAAGTTAACTGATGTTACCATAAGGAAGCCATCTCAAGCTGCTGTGGATAAGCACCTGATTGAGTTAATATGCCAAGGACTTTTGCCTTTTCGAATGGTCGAGCTACCTGCGTTTCGAAAATTTGTTGAAGTTCTGCAACCAGGTGTGCATGTAATCTCTCGACCAACGGTTAAACGCAAGTTAGCCCTAGAAGCGGAGAGCATGAAAATGAAAATAAAAAAGGCAGTCAGCAGTATTGAATATGTAGCTACTACAACGGACTGTTGGACAGCCAGACGTCGCAGTTTTATTGGACTAACAGCAAATTGGATTGATCCAACCACATTAAAAAGGCATTCTGCTGCATTAGCTTGCAAACGCTTGAAAGGTTCCCACACCTTTGACGTTTTGGCTTCTGCTATTGATGAAATTCATGCGAGTTTTGGAATACGTGATAAAGTGATTAAAACTACAACCGACAATGGTTCTAACTTTCTCAAAGCATTTTCCGTGCGTCAGTTCCAACGTAACATTTCAACGTGTGATAGCGACGTTGACTTCGCTGGTTCTAGTTCTGAATTCGAGAGGCCTAGTTCTGATGCAGACTCAGATACAGAAGAAACAGCTACGGAAATTTAATATGAAGATGCGTTTTCCATGATTGAAACATCAACAAGTTTCACATGTAAGCTGCCACACCATCAACGATGCGCTTGTCACATTTTACATCTCATTGCATGCAAAGATACAGCAAATGCTGATAGAGATGTGACTTTCAAGAAATTGTACCGTTCCACATTTGCTAAATTATCTGCATTGTGGAACAGATCCAGTCGTTCTACTGCAGCTGCAGAAATTATGGAAGAAACTTGTGGCAGGCAGTTAATTCGACCATGCAAAACCAGATGGAATTCTTTCTATTTGGCTGTTGAGCGCATCGTAACTATTCGAAAAGAAAAGGGTGAAGAACCAATAAACCAAGTATTTCGTTTACTTAATATCCAAATGTAAGTCATTTAAGCTTTTGAAGTTTTCTTTTTGTTAAGTTGAGAGTTGAATCAGTCCTGGCGACCATTTTGCCAGTAGCAATTACCTGTTTAATGCAGGGCTGTTCCAGTTGGTTGCAAAACTTATGACCACCAGCTCAATCGATAATAATATGTTTATATTTATTCTCTTGTCACATAAACGTTCTAAAACCAACGTCATAAGGCGGAAACTGAATGTGTGAAGATAATTAATGAATTGTTTTTTAATTGCCAATTTAGTAATATTAGTTTTTAAGCTTCGTTTCGAAAATCGTAGATCTATTACAATTAATTCAAAGATCAATTACAAGCAATTTTCTATATTTGTTTAATTACAATTATGTTGTAGATTGACTGCAGTTGAACAAGACTTTTTGCATGATTATTGTGGAACGATGAAGCCAATCAGCAAGGCCATTGATATTCTTCAATGTGAAAAAAATGTTTATATGGGTTGGCTGTTGCCAACTGTATACCAGCTCCATTCAAAAATGGAGAAAGTAAGGAGGAGCACGCAATACTGCAATGCGTTAGCATCGGCTATCATCGATGGGATTGAGAAGCGTTTTGGAAAAATGATGAAAAACCCGGAGCTGATGGCATCATCGATACTTGTCCCGAAATTTAAAAACCAATGGACAAGTGAGGAAAAAGTGCTAGAAGACGGTAAGTAAAAACGACTAATGTGCTTAAATTACAATTTTGCGTTTTCACATGTTATCAGTATGTACATTAAATCATTTGTAAGCTTTTGAGTTTGGACGAGATATTTTTAAAAAGGATTTTCACGAATTTTTTATGTCAGCGGCTCGTTCCGATAAAAAAACTGTTTAATTTGGGCACCAATATAATTATATTTTTAAGTATGATAACTGTATGTTAAAGGTCTTCAATACCTGAGGAGATTGCTGCAAGATATCTGTGACAATGAAAATAAATCATCTGAAGATGGCAACGGTGGTTCAGAAGAAGATGATGTTTTTTCTTCAATGGCTAAAAGGTCCTCAACAAAAGTGACCTCCGAGTTGGATAGCTACTTAGGGATGGCAAATGAAGATAAAAGCATCTTCAATTCTCTTCCCAAATTGAAGAAACTGTTTATCAAACTCAATACACCGTTGCCAGCCTCTGCAGCTTGTGAGAGACTGTTTAGTTGTGCTGGTTTGATATTTTCCCCCAAGCGAGCAAACATTGGCTCAAGCAGTTTTGAAAACCAGCTATTGCTGAAGTTGAATGCCAAGAATATGGAATAGAAAGACTTTTCCGGTTTCCTTACCTTGTTAAGGTGTGTTCACACTAATTGAGACGCTGAGACCTTTGAGACATTGTGCAGGTTTATGCTATTATGACAACTTATCTGCCCAGATGTGATGTCGTAATCGTAATGAGATAAACCTGCACAATATCTCAAAATTCTCAGCGTCTCAGTAAGTGTGATTGCACCTTTAAGCGTCAAGCCTGGATAATCCGTGAGTGAAAAGCTGTAGTTGACGCACAGGTACCGGTAAATAGCAGAGTGGGTTTCCAGGACACTCGTTGTAAACAACTTTTGAGTTTGCCAGCAAAGTTCTTAACTGTTCATTCCTAGCTGTTCTTATTCTATTTTCATCCTTGCTATTTTTAAAAGCAGGCTATCTTGCTATCCATTGTAAAATTGATTTCTTGTTTTAATCTTGCTTATAAGAAATTACAGTGCAAGGGTATTAGCAGTGTAATTTTTATTGTTTGCTTTTTTACATTGTCAAGCAGTAAATATCAATTGCAAAGTTTTTGGTGTGACTTATTGAGTAAATTAGTATGCACTTCGATTCATGCGTAGGTTATCCAGGCTAATGCGCTTTTGTGTTGCATCAAATACCAGGTGTTCAGTTTGAAGAAATTTATTACTCAATCTGAGTCACTCAATATAATTAAATTAAAAATAGTCCAAACCATAGCCATTCATGTAATCTACTAGAAATATCGATTGGAATTTGATACCATACCCTAAGAAGTCACATTATGCTATCATTGGCGGAATGGTTTGCGAGTTCGATATTCACCTGGTCCCTTTCATGACGCATGTGATTTGGGCCCAAGCAGGCGGTGTTTACCCATCGTGGTAACTCATTGTTCAGTCTCACTAAAAAGCATAACAAACCCTGATTTGGCGCTGTAGTGTTCCGGGTTTATGAAAAAGATGAGCGGTAAACGTCGTTACTGGACCGTTGCGTTAGGTGCAACCAGTTAAGGGTCAATTCCCGAGCCGGTTAACGAACAATGTTGCTAACGACTCGCTATCGCTGCGACGATTCATCTGAAACTGTGTTGTCCAGGCACCTGGAAGGCCCAAGGGTCGCTCATACTAAATCGTAACACGCTTCGATGTAATCTAAAGGAACAATAAAAATTTGATTTTATGAGCACCATTGCTTTACTTGAGTACTACTGATTAACGATTGTAAGCGTTACAACAGCAAACATTGTTATTATCACCAAACACGTAAAATCGAAATTACTTTCTACTTTCATTACTTAAGTAGAATAAATTTCGACAACTTTCCTACTTTTACTTAAATGGAAATGCTTCGCCATACTTCTACTTCTACTTGACCCCCATTTTTGAGTGAGTAACAATACTTTTACTCAAGTAGATTTTTTGACTACTTTGTCCACCTCTGGTGTAATAGCACAGTTTTAGCACCAGACTAGGTGTCAGCCAGCAAAGAGCAGCTGCTAGTCTTGCACCTTACAGCAAGCCTATACCGGTACGTCTGTAGACACCATTACTACATACACTCTTACCTGTAACCAAGTCAAAACCATCCCAACTTTGTAATAAGTCACTAGCACAGTTTTAGCACTGGACTAGGCGCTAGCTAGTACCGGTGATCAGCAGCTGGCCTACCAATCTTAGTTTAATGTGTATGTATTTGTATGTAGACTATGCTTTGCATGTTTCTTTTTTGTTTTGTTTTAAATTTTTGAAAATCTGATTTTTTCTGCCGACTTGTGTCATATTTGAGATAGCGTGTAGCGACTTGATGAGCCTAGCTTCTTTAGCATGAATGAATAAACTTGAACTTGAGTCTACCATTTCACAACAAGCGTGAGAGTTGTGTAAAGCTCTAGTTGTGTCATATACTAGGTACTACCTATTGTGCATAAACTATGACCTAAAAAACTGCGCTCTGCCATGGCTAGTTGTGCATGAAATAGTCGCTCGGTAACTTAACGTGCTCATTTTTTTTCTCGAGTTCGCCAGCTCGGAAAATCCTGTAATCCCGAAAAGCGCGTTAGGGAGGAAAAATTTCTTACCGAGCAGTTTGCGAGCTCGTAAACCACTTAACAAGCATCCTGTAATAACCCCCCAGGCCCAGTATCGATTATTGTGTGCGATTTAAGCATTTTTGTAAATTCTATTTGAATAAGATCGTTGGAAATCCTATTTGAACATTATTGTCATTAAAATTAATTTCTGCAAAAAATTGAAGTTTTGGTGATTGAGAACATTTTGGTAGCAAGTGAAGTGAAAATCAGAAGGAGAAAATAGCCCGTCGGAATCTCTACGAACGTTTAGTCGTTTAGTAAAGAAAGAAGCCCACCCTCGTGCTCTCTGAGTGGCGGACTCGCCACAGCCTCAAGGATTAGGTGTACGCTCGCCGCTGAGGCTGTCCTCTCCTACACTGGGCCGGACGCGTATTGAGAGGTCGCGGCCGCTACAGTTAACATTTTTGGGAATTAAGCTGTAACAACTGTTGCCAAATGAAAGAATGTCATAACGTTACGTAGGTAGCGACATACTGGTTCCAGTAGCCTACTGTGTATAATCCTCAAACACTAAAACATGCATAGGTGTAGAAAAAAATACCATTTCCTGAATCCATAACGTTACCATTATTCCTGAAGTGAACACTATGTTATTGCAATTGTATATACTGGCACTTAACCACATGTACTGGTTGTAGGATTGTACGGAGTGTGTATTGTGACTCCGCTTTGAGTCGGTTGGCAACCATCCAGTAATGTTGTACCTGGTTGTACCATGTGCTTTTTATTAAGTCTGCGAAGTGGTTACGTTGGTAGAGATCCCAGGAAGTGTAAAGTTTAGTGTTATGTACAGTCATTTATAGTTAGCAGCTGCGTACTGTAGTATGTGAAGATTATGTTGTACTTGAGGCTACAGTCTAAGTGATGAGATGTGTTACTGTTAGCCTAGCCTAGTTTGCTAGTAGTGAGTGTGCTAGCTATCAGTGAAATGTGTTTTCTAATGATTCTATTTGAATAAGTTGCAGATCCTATTTTATTTAGGCCAGGGCTGAACCTGGATTAGGCTTTTAAGTAATAAAACGTGTTGGGTAAAAGTAAGCTTACAAGAGTCGGAGAAGATAGAAGAAAGTATACACCGGTGCAAGAAGAAAGAAAGGTAACCAACTACCCGGAGCATTTGAACCCGGGATAACAACCCGTTACACACAACTCAATTTGACAAATATGCCTACTGGTACCATACAGCTCTGTATTCTTTCGACCAATATGCACATGTAGAGTAAAGAATGTACAACCTTTTTTTTTTCTTGCATTGCAGACTAAAATATTGATCGGGCCCCAAAGCCACAAGTATAACAATCAAATTAACAATCAAACGTCTTGTTCCTACTGAAATTTTGGGTGAAGACCAAAAAAAAAAAAGGTGTTTGCCGACTACTCAGACGTCCAGTTTTCCCTGAAATTATCGGTGACCCCCCCCCAAAAAAAAGATCTTCACCAACTCAGACGTCCAGTTTTCACTGTAAATGCAGACACTAAAAAATTTTTTTGATGAGTCGACAGTGGTCCGCATCCCCGCATTAGGCCTAAGTGCTGAGTCAGTGGCGTACGCAAGTGGGGGGGGGGTTCGGGGGTCAAAGCTGCAGTGAAAACTTATCTTTTTTAAAATGATACGCCTTTTGTTCGCCCTTCCTTCGAGCTTGCAAAAATTTCCAGCGTTTCGTCTGTTCTATTCAACTTTTTTATTTAATCTCGTGATACTTTGATTGTGATGTAACAGTAGCGGTAGATTACCTTTGCGATGTGTCGCATGAACCGCATTTTTGTCATTTCTGTTGCTGTGAAGCAATAAATAAATAGGAATTTCCTTTAATGGCATATAACCAGTGACGTACGCACGGGGAGGGGTCAGCCTCCCCATCGACGATTAAAAAAAAATTAAAACCTCTCTTTTTGAAACGATTCGCCATTTTTCATACAGAGTTTGCCGAAATTGCTGTCAAGTTTTTCTTTGCCAAAGTCTTGCTTATTAATCTTGAGAAACTTTCATTGTGAAGCAATAATTCCGGTAGTCAAACTTTTCTGGTGGGTTGCGCTTGAACCAACGACCAACACAAAATGCAAGCCAGGACAAAGTCAATGGGTATTGTTAAAGCTGGAGTCGTGTTGTGATGTCATGAAGCGATTGTTTTCAACAGCTATCAAGGCTGGTGGCTGGACAACACAGCGTTCCAGCGCAGGAGGTATTCTTGAAAAAGAATGGTTGCAACGTAGGCGGATCTTCCGCTTGCGATGTCATAACATTCAACAGCTCAGATGACCTAGTGGTATGGAGCGACTATCTCTTGAGCTGTAGACTCCGATTTAATTCTGAGTCGGGTCAAACCAATGACTTTAAAATTGGTATTCACAGCTTCCCTGTTTGACGTTCAGCATTAAAGGGACAGTGTGGAGAACAAGCCGGCAAGTTTACTTGTTGTGCCGTTGGGAAAAGCACTTAGCCGGATTCCCCCATCTTGGTGTGGTAGGCAGATGGCCAGCAACTCCTAAGCGAGCTCGTATAACGCATTGATCGCTTTCTCGTGGTAGGAGGATAAATATGCAAATAAAAAAAAAAACAAACTTTGAGTTAACCAAACCAGCCAGTTGGGGTAAACCAAGGACATCGCTATTGGCTCGAGAGGTTTTGGGTTCAATTTCTGGGCCGGTACCGGTCGTTAGCTTAGTGGTCAAGCGCACAGACTATCGGTGCGGAAGGTCAGGGGATCGATTCCCGGGCCGGTCAAATCTGAAGAGTGTCGCCAACAGCTCGCCAATGCTGCGAAGTTTCTGTGTTCCCCAGTCGCGGAGATGACTCCTAGTGGCGTATGCAAGGGAAGGGGCCGGGAGTCACCCCCCTTGACAATTGCAAAAATTCTTACTTAATTTTGAAACAAACCGACTTTTCTTCGTGCAGTGCTTGCCGAAATTGCAATCATGTTTTTTTCTGTTCGGTCCAACTTTCTAATTTAATCTCGCGAAACTTTCATTACGATGCGATATGCAACAATACCGGTAGTACAACTTTTCTGATGTGTTTTGCTTGAACTGCATTTTTGTCAATAAGTAGGAGTTTCCTTAAATACGGTGTCTCTGCAGTAGCTATGGCTGCACACAATTTTTTTTTTAAATCACATCAAATCTTCACTGTACCGGTACTCGTTTCATTAAACTCGCTGCAGTACCGAATGGCGGGGTTCGACCCCGCGTCTTAGCGCTTGGGCAACACAGGTCCGAAGAAACGTCGCAGCGGTGGCGAGCCGTTGGCTACACTGTGTCTGATTTGACCGGCCTGGGAATCGAATCCCAAACCTTCTGCATCGATATCGACATCTGTAACACTACGCCATAACCGTCCGGTTTGATGAAAAATTATTACGTTAAAAATTTAAACTGACACTGCCAGTGACGTCACATCGTGATGACGTAGTATTTCACGTCATCACGATGTGACGTCACTGACACCCTCCCATTGAAAAATCCTGCGTACGCCACTGTGCTGAGTCAAGAGTGGGCCGCAGGTTGGACATCTCTCGGCTAGATGATATATTTCAAATTTGCAGTGATTTTGAATCTCTTCGCTTCCTTACAGTGAACTCAGTCAGCCCATAAGCCAGAGACTGATGTCATTAACTTCTCTTTTTGTTTCAGATATATTTGAAAGTAGAGCACGTGTGCTTAATTGTTTCGTTAAAATAGTTTGGGGCTATTTTTTATGGCAATTTGCTACTTTTTCAGTGGATTTGGGCAATAACACACCAAAAAATCTGGCAACACTGGCCTAGAAATTTCGGTAACCAAACCGAGGTTTTTCATTACCTTGTCTAAGCAAGATACAATCACACCGCGAAAAAACGGACGGCATTTCTATATTCAAACAAAGCGAACATTAAACGGTTAAAACAGATTGAACAGCAATTTAGCATAGTCCAACACAAATCAACAAAGATTTGGCTAGAGCCTAGAGGATAACACAAACAACTAAGTAACCGAAAACTAGTCGGTCCATTTGTAAAATATCATCTCATGTAATCCTGCCTAATGATTAAACCAGTAGCTGGTATTTCGTAGGCATCAGCATTTAAGTTTGATGTAACGCTATTAACGCAATGTAACAAAAAAATATTTTCACAAATTGCACTTACAAATAGCAAACTCAATAAAAGTCATCATACATGTAGAATTTTCAAAAAATTAATTATGGACTTAAGACCATTGACTATTCGCGACAACAATAATGGTTATGTTTAAAGAAAGCAAAAGCTTGTGGTACCTCTATGCTTACCATTTGATTGCATAAAAGAACTAGCCAATTAGCTAATCGGGAGTTACGGTTTAAACCGGCTTGAAAATTCGTTTTCTTTATAACTACACGAACAGTGAGAAAACGCATTGAATGAAAGACAGAATGAAGACTATCGAATTCAATATTGCTCAAAATTATTTATTGTTTGTGCAATATTTAGGTTTCAGTTTAAGACCACAAAACTAACTACACTGCACCAAATACAATTTAACTAAGGCAGAAGTTCGTTTCAAAGAAAATAATAATTGAATAGAAAATGCCTAACTAGAAAATACGGATGTTTTGAAATAGTAACTACATGGCCTACAATTCCTCGTGCACATATTGTGGTAGCAGTTCTTTCACCCGGTTCACGTATTCTTGTTTTTCTAAGCAACCTTTACATTCTTCTCCCCAATCAGACAACACTTTTTTTAGTTGCTTCACTCGCATTTTATTAAAATCCACAGTTTTCCAATCAATTTGTTTCTCTATTAACCAGTAAATAAGTGTTTAATGCAGGAGTAATTAGTAAAATTCTAAAACTAGGTGAGAAAATGAAAACAGCTCAGATTGTCGAGTGGTAAGAGCGTTCGCCTTTGTAGCTGTAGACTTGGGTTTTATTCCGAGTCGGGCCAAACCAATGACCTATAAGTGGGTATTCACAGCTTCGCTGCTCGAGTCTCAGCATTAAAGGGACAGTGTGTAGAACTAGCTGGCAAGTTTACTTGTTGTGCCGATGGATAAAACACTGAGCGGAATTCCCCCATCTTGGTGTGGTAGACATGGCTGGAAACTCTTAAGACGAGGTCGTTACCAGCGCTTTGATCGCTTTCTTGTGATTGGAGGATAAATATGCAACTAATACCAAAAATTAACGAAAATCTGTTTTTTATCTACATCAGCAACAGCGCAGTAAATTAGTAAAGTCACATTTTTTACAACACCAGCTATCATACATATAATGCACTAAAACCTTTGCGAAGTTAAACAAACAAAAATGCAACAATTTTGAGCATAAAAAAATCGGACATCAAATCATTTTTGCAATTGAATCTTTATTCAGTGAAAGTCTTTGTTCCAAAAGTTAGTTAGTTGCATATTTATCCTCCTATCACGAGAAAGCGATCAATGCGCTATACGAGCTCGCTTAGGAGTTGCCAGCCATCTGTCTACCACATCAAAATGGGGGAGTCCCGCTAAGTGCTTTTCCCAACGGCACAAGTAAACTTGCCGGCTTGTTCTCCACACTGTCCCTTTAATGCTGAACGTCAAGCAGGGAAGCTGTGAATACCAATTTTAAAGCCATTGCTTTGACCCGACTCGGAATCAAACCCCGAGTCTACAGCTCAAGAGGCAGACGCTCTATACCATTCGGCCATCTGAGCTGTTGAAAAATGTTCGAACTGTCTCAAAAGTTCAGTTGTTTATAACACCGAAAGGCAAAACTACATTTTTTCGCAATGCTAAATCGAATATTATATAATATATATACAGCAAGCTGTATCTTTTATCTAAAAAAAAGAATAGAAAAAAATATCGTGAGAGAAGCTAAGAAACGAATGATGCATTCTGTTTTTTGATAAAAATACGATAAAAGTTGGGCGATAAGCGCTCAGAAATTTAAAAACGCTTAACACTTCAGCGATTGATTTCTTGAGCATTGCGAATCACATTATCCACAATCCCACCGATTTGCCACTATGCTATGGCAGTAACCTATTAGATTCTGTCGGTAGAGTTCAACTGCATTATTGATCAGCAAAAAAGTTAATTATACTAGACGGCTTAAACTCCTTAAGGTAACAAGCGATGTGATATTGAACATAAACCATGAGAGAAAAAAGTCTGAAAAGTCAGATTACAAAGTTATTATTCCTTACCAACGTGAACCTTTATTGTATTAACTGTAACACTGTGCTTACCGTATCGTAGTTCACAAATTTGTGAGTCTTTCTTCTTCAATTTGGCGCAGATTTTTTCCGGTGGCATATGAAAACTACAAGGTTTAGTAACTTCTTGGATCAATCCAGTTGCAGCATCTTCAGTGCCGCCGATGTAATAACACTGAAAATAAAAAACTATGCATATTGCAAAAAAACTTTTTTACTTCACAGGGTGATCGATCGTGAAGTCTTGCCAATGCGCAATAGGTTAATAACTTGTTCTTACGATATACTGCCCTTTCCAACTACAAGAAATTAAAACCTAATCTTCAATATACCTACTGGCGGCATTGCGCTGACGCGTAAACAAGTGGCGGGGTCCATCTCGACGGCTTAGCGCCAGGGAAACACAATTTGTGAAGGGAAACACAAGCGGTGGCGACACTGTGCTCAATTTGACCGGCCTGGGAATCGAATCTCAGACCTCCCGCAGCCATAGCGAAGTGCTTAGCAACTGCGCTAACCGGCCGATATTCACTTCTATTTTTGTCAATACAAACTGACCAGACGAACGCAAACTATTTATTGCTAAAAAGTTAATGGCGTTACAGTTTTCTGAGGATAATTAGCAAAGCAACTTGGATTTCTTAACAGGGGTCAAACGTACTCTTTTTAAAGAAAGAGCCGAGAAATTTTTACCAATGGGCCACCCGCAAAAACTTTGATTTGGAGGGAACAGGAAAATTTGAAGCTTAAATACCGGTAATTAAAATCGAAATTGGAAACTTACAAATCGATTTTCCTTGCTTTTAGCCTTTTTACACACTTCCTTGAGTTTTTCTCGAATAGCGGGTTCACCTTCTATGTTCTCTTCATCTAATAACTTTTCAAATCTTGTAAGGAACTTAATACAAACTGAAAAAAACAAAAAATATTTCAAGTGTGGCATTAATGTATCAAGATCTACTGGTCCGCATTGAATCAAAAACAACCAAAAAATCATCCTTGCAATTGCAAATATACAAATAACAAGCATTCAAATTTTGCTTCTACTAACTTATTGTTAAACATTCATTTAGCACTATTTAGCAGTGATAATCATGTTTAACTAAGGAGACAACAGGTAAGATTGCACAGTACTTCAATGGTGAAACTTGGGAAAGTTGGTGCAAAAACGACGTCTAAACATTAAGTCATACCGTCGGCGTTGGCTAGCTACATGCTTTTGAAAAACTATCTTACATGCCTATTCACCTGCAAGGTATTTTTTTGCAGTAGTTATTTTTTCTTGTCAATCAAGCTTTAAGTTTCAAAGACAATGTAACATGAAAACAAATTCAACACTATTATTCCAGATGCAAAGGAGGGCTTATACTCTGCTTCTGTTTTTTTTTGGTAAAATTTCGGTCATAGCCAACATAAATTCGTAAAAACCATTTCGGTCAATTGAATCTTGCCAATATGCAAGCAACAATTACAAACGGACTACCGTTGTCACAGTGTCAGGTTTAACAGACATCAAACTGATAAAGGTAGTTTTTATTTGTGCTGTGGTTACAAAGAAATTGGTGTATATTTCGTTTCACGTCTTATTATTTCAAACACGACCAAAAAATTACGCTAAAGCGTGTAACAAGTGGTGGGGCTAATTTCCGGGGCTTAGTGCTTGGGCAATACAGCTCCGTAGCAACATCGCAGCGGTGGCGAGCTGATGGCGACACTGTGACCAATGTACTATCCCGATAATCGAACCCAAGATCTGCCACAACGATAACGTTACCTTAACCACTATGCCAAGTGACCGATATTGGTCAAAACTATATCTTAATTAATGCATAACCCATGACCCTTCGATTCCACCCACGACCACGTAGAAGGTTACAATTTAATAAAAGGCTCTCGCATTTCTGAGGTACATTTTGTATTTATGATAAAGTTTTCTCATGTTATCTCTTGTAGGAATGTGCCGGATAGCCGGATACGGATTATCCGGCAAATCTAACTTAACGAATCTATCCGAATACCGGATAATAGCACTAAGCCAAAATTAATATTTTGATATTTTTTGTCCACGGCTCCTCGCTATCGTTTTGCTCGACTAGCGAGCCATGAAACTACTGCATGAAGTCGAGCGGCAGGAGCTCAGTTGATGTAATGACCATCTTAATGATCGCTTTTGATTCAACTACGATCCACGACACTACGTTTGCGCATCAACACGTTTTCAACGCTGGGCTTTATTTTCGAGTAAGAAGAATTGTGTTAAAAGTGTGGATTTTGGTGAAAAGTGCGCCGAAAATCGGATGCCAAGTCAGTCAGCCACCATAGGCGTCTAATCGGCGGGAGCAGGAACAGTGCTTCCTCAGGCTAATACTGAAGGGGGCAACATATGTCCAGCCTCCGGGGTGTTTTCATTATTACATTAAAAGTTGACTGCATGCACATTGCACAGTGGCAAAAACACTTATAAAATGTAGCCTAACAGCACAAAATCTTAGCATTGTTTTCACAAAATTTTGCGCTCATGCTATAAAGCGAGAGGAAAACTATTAATCGTGTGGCCTGCGTCAGCGGCGTGATTTTACGAGTAAAGCAATCGAGTTAACAATTACCACACATTATGTTGATTTTTGCGGTTTTGCGCTTGTGAGCAATTTGTGATACCCAGCGAAAGCAAACTTAAAAAAAAAAATCAAACTGTCATTATACTCGCGGTATTACGCTGAAGCATGTAACGAGGGGCTGAGCCCCTCTACGCGCCTGTGCAACACAATTTCGAACTCCGAAAAAAAAAAAAAACAATGCCGCAACAGTGGCGAGCCTTCCACACCAATTGTGATATCTTTAACCACTACGCTAAGCGGTCGGTAAAAGGCAAATTTGAATTTTCACTTGCTTTGCGCTATCATCAGAGCTACTAAAAAACGCAATAGTTTATAAATACCATAAAATCACTGCATAAAATCGATCCTGCCGTAAATCTGCAATGATGGGTGAATTACGTCAAACTTTTAACACAAACAGCCAATTGATCAACTAAGGACGTTTGATTAAAAACTTCACCTTACTTAACGTTACAAAACCGCACAACATTCAAAAGCAGAAGCACATCCATTACAATACTACTGGTACCTTGAAACGTTGTTTTTCGAACGTAGAAAACAAAGTTTCTATAAAAATTCTCTCCCCCGGCCGTTTGCCTTCGAGAAAAAATTAGCACCTATGTCGGCTGCTCATTGCGTTTGTTTTTTTTCATTTCGAACAAAAAACGAACATGCAAGTTATCGGACAGAAGACAGGCTTTTAAACGTTAATTATTTGCATGGTCTTCAGGGAAGACAACAACTTGTAAACTAAATTCAAATCCACTCGATACAAAAAATTACCAACGCAGTCTAAGGTTTGGACTCGATTCTACTTTTTTAAAGAGTCCAAACAAAATTAAAGTTTTCAAACTTGCACCAAATTTTTTCGCATAGATCGAAAAGGTAAATTTTATTTTTACCAAGTCTACAACTCTATGCAATTTTCCTGAACTTCAAAAATATACGGCATCCGGCCGGATACCTTAAAAAGCGCCGGATACCAGATATATACATCCGGCACATCTCTTATCTCTTGGAAAATATTGGATATAGGCCTACCAAAATTTTATTAGGGTCCAGCTTCAGCATTTGCAAGACCTGGATTTGGATCGCAGTCCACCAGATAAGTAGCCATGAACCAGGGGATAAGCTCTTTAATGAAGCAATTTCAGTGAGCAGGTCAATTATCCTATACTAAAAGTCCAGCTTTGGGCTTAAAATCAAAAGCTCGAAAAGGTTCCACATGCAGCAGTAATTTGCAAGATAACCCAAAAATTGTAACTAGTTAAACTAAATACTAGTGGTTTGGTCAAGTGTAATATGCCCTAGCAAAATTAAGAACATAATAAACTGTTAAGTCTTTTTTATTTGAACTCACCTTCACAGTCATCAGGATCAACAGATTTTCCAAAACTTAGAATTTGAACAAAAAGTACTAGAAAGAATAACCTTATTAACATTTTCTTAATTTATTTGATATTTTTTTGTGAATCCTGCGAAAATACAAAAACACAAATTATCATTCTTAAATATTCAGTTTGATTATATATGATGGTCAATTGGTCATTGGTCACTGTTCCCTCCAAAGAGTGAAACTTAAAAAAGTGAGAAATTGTTTTCTTGGAATTGCTAACTGGAATAGGTTAATGACTTTGGCCCAATTTAAATCCAGTGCTTAATGTTATGGAGTAAAAGAAACGTAACGCATTATGCTCTGCCAACTCAAATTTAGAGCAAAATCTTAAACAAAGCTTTCAGTAAACCTTGAAAATTTCCAGACAAATTCTTAATCAAATTTAGATTAGAATGTACTGTTAGCTGATTTTTCTCATCAAAATTGTACATACTAGCTAAAATCTTAGGCACTGTGGCAGAACTTGATATGTATTATGATAGTATAAGCATTGCATTGGGGAAGCATTTCACAATCAAAACACAACTAATGAAACATGCATCGACAACCACTGTATCTTCTAAGCAGTAAATCTGAGAAAAATGAGAAATCATGGGCAATTTTTTCTTTTTATATTCAAATAAATGATGAATTTTTTGGCCATATTTGAATCAAAGCATTTAATGTTTTAAAGCATAATGAAATTATTATTCTCTATCACTTAAAACAAAAATTTCAATCAAATCCAATTAAGGCTTGAAAAACTTTGAGCAATTTGCACTTGCCAAAAGAGTGTTGACAATTTATGGATAAAATTATACTGTTCAAGTGTTGACAGAATCTTGGGGTTGGCAGTACTTTCATCACCCAGTGTTTTTGTCACAGACCTTTCTTCATATTGTATTTTGACTATTTCCCTCATTCTGGCGGAAATTTTTTTACAACTTGCAGTTATTGAAACTGCAAAGATTTTGGTCTGCACCATAGTCTAGAGTAGGGGCGCCCAACCTTTTTGGACACACAACATAAGGTCTATTTTTACATTTTTCAGTACCAGTGTCCGAAGATCTAGGTATCAGTATTGTAGATTGTAAATTCAAGGCATAGGCTATTCTAATAACATTAATTTTTTAAAAGTACATTCATTTTTAAGCTAAGGAGGCTACATTCAATACAGCAATAAATAAGTTAACTAAATGCTGCTCTTCCAATAAAAAATGAAATAAAGCATACCGCAGCAGATGTAACTACCTAGCCTACAAACATGGCCGGAAACAAGAAAAAAATATTACAAAATCAGCAAATCAACTTAATAGCCTGTCAGTACAACTTATATTTACAAAAAAGTTTTTCTGAATGTTACGTCATAATTATATGGTACGAAAGCAATGATAACAATTGCATAGTTGATCTGTTGATGTAGGGTAAACTGGGCATGCTATGGAATGGAATGGAAAATGGTATGGAATGGAAGGAGAAATTTGGTAGCATTACCGGTAATATGGAAGATGTTCAGAATGGAATGGAAGGTTTGAAAAATGAAATGGAAGATCGTCTTCCATACTTGCCTAATTCTAAGTTTCACATTTTAAAACTGATCACCAACCAGAAATTAAATGTGATGCATTTACCAATTCACAAAAAGTGACAACAAAACTATCTTTGGAAACTACAGTATCTGGCCTGAGATTATTAAATAACTGAGGTTATTTTCAAATTATATTGAACAGAAAATTCAATGGTAATTGAGGAAGACTGCGAAGCGAGCTTACACTTTTGAGTCAGCAGCCACTCGTTACACATGTCAAATGCGATTGGCTCCAGCCGTGAATTGAACCCATCAGGTAGGATTTGCCACCGGCGCGCTGTACCTCTAAGCCATGTCGCTGATACAATATTGCAACATAAATTTTACTTGCTAGTTTCAAGCAATTTAGTGTTCAATGATGTTAATTAGAAATACACCACGCATTTGCAATGCAGTGAAAGCTAAAATTGCTCAAGGAAGAAAAATAAAGCTAATTTGTATGTAATTGGTGAAACAGCAGCAAGGCATTTCGACAACAAAGATTCAGCTGCCATCATCAGCAGTACAGATATAGGCTAGACAGAGTTTCAAACTGCCTTGCATATGCTGCTGATGATGACAGCTGATTGAGCTAAATTTATGTTGTCAAAACGTCTAATCTACAAAATATTTTGGCCTTATTTTTTCTCCTCTAACCAGCCAACTTGCATTGTGTCTCATTCCTGTCATCTAGAATCAAGATAAGTGACTTCAAACATAGTTGATACCTTGCGATAATGCAGTAAAAACTGACTGTTACAATTTGTTGATGTTGCTTTGCCCTAACGAAGTTCAGCATCAAAATGAAAAAAACAAAAAATGATGTAGCCTAATCACATGCGTTGTCAGCTCCTGCGTATCAATAAACACATTTCAATGCATAATTAACCATAATATCGCAACTTTGAAAATACTATACTGGTATTTGTGGTAACAGCCTCGATTTGAGCACACATGATGTTCTAATGTTAGCTTTATGTTTGTTTAATCTAGTGGTTTTGATTGCTGACCTTTAATTGGGAGATAGTTCAATTCTCAAGCAGGCCAAATTTGAGACAGTGTTGCCAGCAATGCGCCAGTCACCACCAACATGACATTTGTACAGAGTCAAGCCGTTGGTGCTTGTTCCTGATTACAAATTACAATTACAGATTATGATACAATGTTAAGTACCCATACTGGAACACTAGTATGGAAGAATGGAATGGAATATCGAAAAAAGAAATTTAGTATGGAATGGAACAAATTCGACAGTATGGAATATGGAAAAATTATCTTCCTTTCTATAGCATGCCCTGAGGGTAAATACGACACAGCTGGAATAAAATTCTGAATAAAAAGAAAAAAGCCAGATCAAAAACACAAAAAATGTGCGTAGACAAACCCTACTGCCTATTACATGCGTAAAAATTTAAGGATATAAATTATGCATTAGGGTCTGGAAAATATGTTAACAGGTTAAGGCCTACATATACACATCACTGTACATTGACTCGAAGACCGTCTTGTTTGACTTGAAGACCATCTTGTTTGACTCGAAGACCATCTAGGTCACTTCACAGCAGTGTTGGAACGAGTCCACCCATTGAAGAACTTGAGTTGAGTCCGAGTCATTTGGGACTGTGACTCAAGTCGTTCAAGTCCATTTGAAAATGCTCAAGTCGAGTCTGAGTCCACCAAACTCGAGTTGGACTCGAGTCATTACAACACTGCAAGTCACTTCGAAATTTTTAATTCATAAACTAAGATAAACTTTTTAATTCGTAAACTAGGATTATTCATAAAACAACTGGCAACTGATGCCTGAGACCAAATCAAAACTGCAAAATTACTACGGAGTCACAATGTACATCGCAGTTTTTAGTAGCCGGCAACAGTAATATCCAATCCATGCGTTAGTTATGGTTATACGGACTTTGTATCCAACCATCTAATTCGCATTTGTTTTTGGACTCAAGGCGCAAAAGATGTTAACATATTGATTGGATTACCAAAAATCCGTTCACAAAAAAGTAAAAATCAGAACGAATTTTGCCTTTCAACCAACTTGGACTTGAGTATGAGTCTGGGTGGATGACTCGAGTCCAAGTCCATAATTCTTGTTGAAAACTCGAGTCGAGTCTGAGTCCTTTGTACAGGGGACTCGAGTCATTACAACACTGCTTCACAGTCACTGGTTGCAAGTGCTAATTGGTTTATGTGTTTATTGCCTTTTGATTGTGAAATTCTTGTGAAATTTTTTTCATTGCTTATTAGGGTATTGCTTTTTGTTTTGTGAAATTCTTATACTGTTATTATGTATGGTATAAATTGCACTGTGCATTTAAAAACTGAACATCCACTGCATAAGCTAGACTGGGTTTCACCTAGAGTAAGCCGTCTGCATCTTTCATTGCCAGTCGCCTTACGCGGACAACTTACTCTAAACAAGACCCAGCTAGTCCACACCGTACGTGCAACTCAAAGTTGTGGCTCACAACCACATTCACTAAAAAATTCCAGTCTAAAGGCTTAAACTAGCCTTTCGCAGTTTAGCCTAGCTTATTTATCCATCACAAGTAAACAGCTGTTTTCACAGGAGCAGCAGCTAAACAGTAAACAGAAGCTCTTTGGAAACTAAGCAGCTCAGAGATAATAGACATTAATGTTTTGAATATTCTTGTGACAACAGGCGCAACAGACAAGTAGGCTAGAGGAGTAGTATGGTACTAGTACCATGGTGTCTCTGCGTCTATTGGTTGTAACTTGGTAGACTGACTAGACAACAGTAGAATCTCAAGCTGCAAGGCAAGACGTATCAAAGTCTCACTCTGCAACCTCAAAATATTTAGCAGCAGTGTTCCCTCTAGAGTGAGAAATTTGAAAAAAATGCAAAATGTTTGGGCAAATTTTACTGATTTTAAAGCAGAAATTACCGGTACCATATTATAAAATACAAAACTGAAAAACTTAACAAAAAACTTGAATATTTTAATGCAAGACTGCAGCCCGTATCTTGGAAAAGCAAATTTAATACAAAAAATTTGTAGAAGGGGTCCTCAAAGTAGTGAAATCTTCGGGCAAAAATTTCAATGAATTTACCGTATCATTTAGGCAAATTCGCACTAGTCAAAATCCTAGAGGGAACACTGTTTACCAGTTTTAATCCGATCTACCTTCTCTGTTCTTCATCCTAGCAAGAAATCGTTCTATGGTACCGGTATGTTCGCCACAAGCATTTCACTATTTCAATCCTATTCCTGTCAACAAACTGGTACATGTCCATTAACCTAGCTAAGCATGAGTTGGCGCCAAGGTTGGCAGTACGGTACGTTACGTTCAAAATTTACGTACCCGTACTTCAAAATTTTAACCGTACCGTACTAACGTAACGTACTTCGAATACATTTAACAAGCGTACCGTACCACGTACCGTACCAATGAATGGTACGCTTAAAACGTACCGTACCTTAAAACGTACCGTACCTAAAATTACATACCGTACCGTACCTTAAAACGTACCGTACCTAAAAATTACGTACCGTACCTACCTACCGCCATTCTTGGATGCACGCCAAATTAGCTAAGTGCTATTGCAATGCCTATAAATAGGTTAAAGTTTGCAATATGCGACCTGATCGGAAATTGAACCCTATACAAGTTTTCCAGCTACAATACGAACGTGGTGTCCTCGAAACTACCAAGTCGCCAGCGATGTTCTACCGTATGAATAGAATAGAACATATCGCATCCTACCTTGACTAGCGCGGTTATCATCAGTCTGGAAAAGCAATGTCCCAGTCAGGAACGGATCTAGGGGGGGGGATGCATTCCCCCCACCTGCCAACAATGCTTTGGATAAATAAAAATTTTCCATAATTTCGAACCTCTTCATTACAATAAGCCTTAGTCTTAGTCGCCTTAAGCACGCATAATCAAAACTGTGCGTAGAATACAAAATGCATTGTATTTGGTGAAGCACTCAAAAGTAGGGACCAAAAATATGAACAACCTTTGTCTGAAAATTGTACAAAAAGCGCTAAAATGGCCATTGCAGTATGCAAATTTTTGAAAATTTTCCGGGGGAGCATGTCCCCGGTCCCCCCTAGAGTTGTTTTTGTTACTTAAGTTGCTTAAAATTAACTCTGCGGGAAAAAAAACTACGCTTGAAAAAGTGACGAAATTTGGTGCCCTTCCCTGAAAAAGATTTTGAATACGCCCCTGATACAAAACAATTTCAGAGGGCTTATGTACGGCCGTTTTCGAATCTAAACGTCTTAGTATTTAGTTAACATTCAACTTAATATAAAATCACATCCCCCTCTAAAAAAATTTTTGGACCCGCCCCTGATCCCAGTCACACTGATCGATACAATTCGTGTGGGCGATCGGAACCGCAGCTAGCTCCTACGTTTTGTAAAAGCTGAGTAAACATTGGCCGAATTTTTCTTTTTTTTAATTGCTTTCCAAATACTGTAGGTTACGACAGAAAATAATGCTGCTCGGTGACAGTAGAACGTTATGAACAAGTCCAAACTTGTCCACTGAAATGCGCATTGCGTAAAATTTCTCTTATAAGCGCATTGGTAGTCTACACTCAGCACCCTACCGAGCCCTGTTTCAAGGAAGCCAGGACTACTAAAGGGACGCCAAAAGACCAAAAGAGACTTCTCCAATGACTTACCGGTAGCATCTTTTGTTGTGCTCATGAATCCTCTCTCAATGGAAATTCACGGTGGATGCATACCATGTATAATCGCGACCTGTTATTGTGAATTTGTAATGCCGCATATTAATATTCTAAATGAAAAATACTCTGTTTGTGCTAGGCCCCAGAGGAGTTCTCTGTCCACTGACTGCTGGCCATAACTATTTGTATATAACATAAAAGTTTTGCAAGAGCATTAACCTTTTTTTGTCACAACCTTTTTTTTATAATTACCAATTAATTTTCAGGGACAATCTAATTGTAACATTTAAAAATTGTATAATTGCATGCTTACGTGTTTTAATTCCTGCTTTGTGTTTCAATAACCTCGTCGGTTACTTTTATTTATTTTTTTTACAAGTCCGTGGTTTCAAGATTACCGCCAGGACCAGTGTTGCCAACTTATTATGACAAAAATCCGCTAAATGAGACTTCAAAATCCGCTAAAATCCGCTAAACGTATGGTTGAAATCCGCTAAAAAATCCGCTAACATTTAAATTCACTAAAAGTGCTGAATTTATTCTGTTGGTCACCAAATATTTTAAAACACTCACGACGAAGAGCATACCAGCAAGAATTTTTTTACTCTTGCTGTACAGATAGAAAAAAAAAATTGCAAGAACTTTTAAACGTGAAAAGCATAAACTAATAGGCAATATTGAATCATGATTGAACCAACATACTTGTAGAAACCACTGTAACCATAAACACAACAATTCTCAAGAGTGCATCAACTCTGAAGTCGGTAAACGCCGTTACAATTCTCACAGGTTTAAAAAAGCCTACCAACATTTTCGCAGAAATCCGCTAAAAAATCCGCTGTACGCCAAATGTAAAAATTTTCCGCTAAACAGAAGCAAAATCCGCCAAATCTAGCGGATTTTCCGCCAAGTTGGCAACACTGGCCAGGACTGATGGTGTACTACACCTTATCAATTCTGTATCGCTGTGAATATAATTCATCATTCAGTGTTTTTGTCCCATCGGTTTTTGATCTTCTGTACTTCAGGTGGCAGCGACCTAAATGAGCTTTGCTCCCTTCGCCTTCTCCTATGTGCATATTTCCGAAGCTACAGAGTGTAATGTTACCGTTTACTTATGTTTGTTTTTGGAAATGTTGTACGTCAATAAAATCTTTGTTCTTCTTGTTCACAAAATTTTTCAATACCAAGTTACGTACCGTACCACATGGTACGGTACGTAAGGTACGTTTAGTACGCATATTTATAACACGTACCAACGTACCGTACCCGTACCTTAGCAATAATTACGTACCGTACTAGCGTACCGTACTTTTTGCCGAAAAATGGAGCGTACCGTACCGTACTTGCGTACCGTACCGTACCGTACTGCCATCCCTGGTTGGCGCATCTTCATTGGACTTCAAAATTGATGTCACGTTTTGGTTGACTGCACAACAAACTCCCTTTTCATAATAAAATTATTACTCAATAGACCCTTTGCACTGTAGCTTACTGCGCATGCGCGACAAAGCGATGTTTGCGCGGTTGGAATAAAGCGATCAAGTTACTATAGAAATGAATGGCAAATAACAGGAAAAGCTTCGTTTTCTCGTATAACAACGACAATTTTTTTTACATAAGTGAGTGTATTGCTTAGTAAATGTGTGATAGAACATAGTAGTAGCAGTAGTAGTGGTAGTAGTAGTGTTTTATTCAACGACCATCAAAATACATAGAAACAACGCATATCACGACATTCGGCCGAAAAAAAGGTAACAGCGACAAAACGTGAACCGTTAAAGCATGCAATATACAACCCTACAATGAATTTAAAAACTAAAAGAAGCATGGTCACTGCACCTAAAGCATAATATAGCTTATGAGCCAAAAAGAAATCAAACAAAATTATGTAATAAAGACAAATTTGGAGAAAGCAAGCAACACGTGCCAAGCATTTGAGACAAATTTACACATTTCCCAAGCGAGGAGGGGCTAGGCCAAACTGCCAGCACTTCAAAATTTCATAATTCACGTTTTACTCGAACAAGAAACTGCAAACGCAACGCAATTAGGCCTAGTGTGTAACAGATTTTTGTGGAAAAAGTCAGTTGATTTGCTTCATTCCTATTAAAATTGTAGCTTCGTCAATTTGGAATACTTCAAACTTTGATCACGTTCCGAACATACTGTAAATATCATTTTAAACCAAAAGTATCAGTTGCGTAAAGGTCTGTTTACACTAAATGCGATTTTAGTCCGATTTGCTGTCGTACGAAGTTTCATCAGATTTTTGACGTAAACAGTTGACGAAAATATCTTTTACTCAATTCAAACCCAAACAGTTTTGCTTCTTACTGGTTGTTTTGCAAAGCCCCTAACGATTGTATTCTAGAATGCCGCGGATAGTGACGTGGCTTTACGCCATAACCTCTAACAGTTTCATAGCCTACGTCACTGTACGTACGAAAAATTTCATTGTATTCTGTGTAAACACACCTTAAGGAAAATCTTTGTAGAGTTTACTGTTTACCGTAACGGCTACGTAGGCATTTTGCAACTTTTAAACTGCGACATCATTCATATAATTTTAATGAATGAGCTTCAACTTACTTGCAGAGCGCACTATTTAAACTTTATGATTTGTTTAGGTTCAGGACAAAGCACAAACTTAATAAGTAAGCACTCTGCAATCTGCTCTGTCACTAATGTAACTTGGAAACAATTTGCTTATACAAAACATGAAAGCAACTTGTGAAATAACGCTGTCCTCAGTAAAGGTTTTGCACGGGTTTTTCAGCAAAGTAATCTTGAAGGCAAAATCAAGAAAAATTTCAATTCTAAATCTGAACAAAGACTATATGCTAAATGACTGGAAACTCCCCGGATACCAGGAAAAAGTCGTTCACTCGGTCACGCTCTGATGCATATGAAGAAAAGCACTAATTTTGTGCGCGGTATAATTGAAAGAGATAGGAGATTGGTAGTCTGCCGGCATAGTTTCTGTTCCTAAATCTATAAAAACAGGAATTAAGCCAGTTGAAGGTAGTGGGGATGTAAGTATTATCCTGCACTTCTGAGTTTCAATGCTGACGGACATATTGCGATATGTTTTAAGTTGAATAATAAGAGTTTTGGATGGCCCTTAAAGGTTTAAATAGCTAGCCTAACAATCCAAGGATTAATTTTGAAGCCTTCCTGGTGGATCGATGTCTTGTGTAGTTTCTATGATTACTAAAAGTGATAACGTTTTCAACAATAATAATTTAACCTTTTAAGACTATGTAGTTGAGTATGAAATCAGTCATGGGCTAGTCTTTTCTGCTACTTTGTTAGTCCTGGCTTGCTGGTGCAGTAACGTTTTTTTTTTGGACTCCAGACTATGCCCGCAGCTGTGCAATAAAGTTGTTTCAATTTCTAAGAACTGCCAAGTACTTGTAGGTTATCGACTTATTGAAAAAGACTAAAAAACTCACCCTCCAGGTGTAAAAATATGTGATTGCGATAGGCTGACAAACATACCAGTAAGCTGACAAAAAGGACCTGTACAATGATCAATCAAGCTGCTAATACAGTAGAGGAGAGGAGTGTACTTGGTCTATTTTTTTTTAATTGTTACTTAGATTGAACTCACTCTATATCTATTTAATTGTTATAACCACTATTTTATTTTCAGCAAAAATAGTCTAGTCTAGGTTTATGGTCTAGGGCCTAGGCCCTGCTCTGGGCAGTGTTTGGTCTAGGCTCTGGGCTGGTGTCTAGAGATCAAATTGTAGACTTGTCTTAGTTTCATTAATTTAAACTAAAATGATGAATTGTCTAATGGCAATAACACTCTTGCTATGATGTTTTTGATTGTGCTTGTTTAATGCATTGCTGAATGCTGATATGCAACAGTGTAAGGTATTGCAAGTTTGATTGGCAACACAATCTGCATAAACTTCAAATTTTCCTGAATATTTGATGCAAATTCAAGAATTAAAATATAGAGAAGACAAGAAGAAACTGTTTCAGCAAACGTTTTTTGAGATGGAAAAAGCATGCCTTCCCAGCAACTGGGGAAAAAATGTGGTGGCGTCCGGAATAATTTATTCTCTCTTTGATGACTACGACCAGCCCAAACTGTCGCTTGCTGTTTCAAATATGACAGTAAAGCCTCGTCTACACTTGGCGTAAAAATATTTCTACGCTGATCGCTCAGCGTAAAATCTGTCTACACTTGGCGCAGCCTACGTCATTTTCACGCTGATTTTTGTTTTCTGACCTGCTTGGTTATTATGACATCACTGAGTTCTTTATGCGCTACTGCTACTACCGTAATGAATGACCAGGAATGACCTTGCCAATTCAAGAGATAAATCATTCCATGCAAACTTCGCAATAAAAATCTTGTTTATGGAATCATAAAAAACTAAATAACCAACCAAATGCAATACTTGGGCCTACCAAAAAAAAAAAAAAACCAAACTAAAACGCTTCTATGTTGCAATTTTGAAAGCCAATGCTTTTGTATATCGACGTTTTAAGCAGTAGACTAGATCAGTGCTGGTCAACCTCTCTCAAGAATTTACACACTTTTGAAACATTGTGCTCATCCTATTACTGTACCAGTCTTGGAATACAACAGCAACACTACTCTGCATGTTTATATTAACAAAAGCGTATATTGCAAATTAAACGACAAATCAGTTGTTTGATCATTTAAATAGCAGCTAGCTGTTAAATATCATCAGCCAGTTTTGCAAAATGACTTTGTACTCTTGTTTTCAGATTCTCTTTTCCTTAACGTTTTTCCACAGCATCTTGCATAATCTCATCTAAAAACAAACACAAAAAACTTTGCTAGCAAAACTGCAATATACCCAAAATAGCATTGATAAACTCGTAAAGCAGTTTCAGAGCTGCTGGCTCAATACTGCGAAAACTGTGTCAAACTTTACGTACCGATGCATCATTATGCTAGCTTACCAATTTGCTGTGTAAATGTACGTCACTTACACAGAGACAAGCTTGAAAACTTAACTATGAGACATAATGAGGAAAAGCTTTGGATTACTGAAAGCAGATTGGTAAATATATACTTACTATTCTCTGATCCTTGTTTCTCAGCAACGTTCCTCCAAGCATATTTTTAAAACTTTGTGTTGAGGCTGTTGGTAACCAGCATTGGATACACTCCATAGAATTGGGTAGAATATTGTTAAACTGCTATCAATAAGCTTTAAGTCTCATTCCAAGGGTATGGTTTCTGTCAAAATTGTCTGACTTGTCTATTTTTATCTGTAGATAAACTGCTTAAAAAACCTATTGATACCAAACTGCAAAATATAAACAAATCGGTTTTAAGCTACGGTACCCGTACTGATTCACTATAAACCTATAAATATTTCAATTAAAAACCAATCTTTAAAAGAACTATCTGGTCGCTTACAGTGCAATTGGCACGGTAATTCACTGGACAGGGCTACATACCAAGAATATTTAACCATCATCCAGTTCCAGTAGCCTACTTATCTGCGCATAGCTTACTAGACTACCGGTATGTAACGGCATCATCATAATTAAAATTTAGAGGGGCTGAGACCCTGCATCTACCAATGAATCATACATTAGTCTAAAGAATTGAAAAAAGTTTTCTGGTTTTGTATGGCATTGCAGACTAACCTGGATAGGGTTACATGTATGACTTGGCACTGATATGCCATAAACCTAGGTCTACCTCTGTTTTTAGCTTATTATGCCATGCAAATTGAGTCAGTAAGCATCTAGCTTATAGTCTTTTCAAAAAATATGAAAACCTCTGAAAAATATAAAAAAATATGAAAACCTCTGACTTGTTCAAGCAAAAAAGACAAAAGGGCCCCAAAACACTGTTTGCCTACAAGCCTAGGTTATATTTACCTGCCTTTTCCAAGCTAAATATGCTTAAAACTTGAAACAGCTGAGGTTCTAACGCCAAGTCTACACCTAGTCTTTTCCATAAACATGGAATCGTGTCCAAGCAAATAACGCAGGAGTCCCAAAACACTGTTTTTCAACTAGCCTAGGCTAAGACTTGACTGTTACCTCAGGATCAGAACATGCTAGACGCTGAGCGTTTGGAAAATACTTTGCTAAAAAGGCAAAGTTTTTACGCTGAAGATTCCGCGTTGAGCGTGCTAGCACATCCGCGCTAGCGTTTTTCCAACTAACTTAAAGCCTTGTCTACACTTGGCGTAAAATCGTTAGCGTAGCGTCAAATTCTTTGTTTATTTGAGTTAGTTGGAAAAACGCTAGCGCGGATGTGCTAGCACGCTCGACGCGGAATCTTCAGCGTAAAAACTTTGCCTTTTTAGCAAAGTATTTTCCAAACGCTCAGCGTCTAGCATGTTCTGATCCTGAGGTAACAGTCAAGTCTTAGCCTAGGCTAGTTGAAAAACAGTGTTTTGGGACTCCTGCGTTATTTCCTTGGACACGATTCCATGTTTATGGAAAAGACTAGGTG